>OZ018416.1:602500-808364 GCA_963969595.1 Neckera pumila | reverse complement strand
AATTTGAAGAATCTTAAATTTTATTAAAAAGATCCAAAAGTTGGATAGTTTGGCCTACGATAAATGTATTAAAAGAACTCATATAATTAGTTTTTAATGCTATTTTGTCTTCAAAGAATATTTGTTTCATATATATATAATACATTTTTTGTATTCCTTGTTGAAAAGATTGCAAGAATTTTTTGCATTAAAAGAAATTATATCCCTTGAAAGTGGACTAAAATGCATGATAAGTGATTATAATTATGGTCATATAATACAGAAGTTGCATACTTGGGTCTTGACTAAGGACTTCAAATTTGCACCAAAGAAGTATAAAATCCCATATTTGTTCAATTATGGGTGGTAGAATTCCATTGGAATTGGTGTCTATGGTAAAGGACTTACAGCAAAGAGATCATTGGAGTGATTTAGAGTTGCTCATATCAACAAATATAGATCCTTGATTTTAAAACTTTTACGGTTCTAGTTTGGTTTCTTACTTGGCTTTCAAATGAGTTTTGGGAAACTCATTTTGAACACTTGCAACCCTAGAATTCAAAACTTTGGCAATTGAATGTTCTAATTTCTAGAGCTTTGAGGATAAGAATGTTACATTTTGGATGCTCTCAATATTTACACTTTTATTGTTCAAGACACTCAAGTTGAATGATTTGTCAAATTTGTATTTCATGTTCATTTAGTGAATCCCACCTATTTTTTTTTGCAGAGATTTATCACAAAATAATTTCATAGAAATGAGCCTAAATTCCTTGAAAGGTGATATTCAACAATATCTTAGAAATCTTCAATACCTGTAAGTTTTTCACAAACTATTCTTTTGATTGATTTTGAATGTGTGAGGTTGATAATGTTCAGTGTCCTAGTTTGACCTTGATTTGGATCAAATTATATAGCATGTTCTAGTATTTATTGAATCTAATTGTTTTTGTTCACTGATTGTAGGAATGTCAGCTACAACCAAATAGAAGGAGAATTTTCCATTTGGACTGATAACTTGGAAATTCTTGACATTTCAAACAACTTCATTACCAATATTACCGCTTTGGATAATATTGAACAATTTAGCCAATCGTTCAAATCCATGTAAGTTGAGAGCTATATATGCCATTATTTATTTGTAGGGCTTCAATTCAAAAACATTAAGTTTTTTCCAATATACTATCATTAATGAGTATTTGAACTTGTCATGATGATTTGGAGGTATACTTGTATTTGTTGGTATTTTTATATTTAAGTTGAATTTTGAAATTTTGAATTCAATTTCATATTACTTTATAATATGACCTTCCAATTTGTTTTCTTTGCAGATATGTGCAAAATAATTTTATAAGTACATTTCCAATCCAAATTTTTGAATACAAGACTCTTCAAGAAATGTAAGTACACAAGTGCCATTAAAGTTTTTTTAAGGTTTTGTACAATTTTTATTGATCAATCTACATTTGTGCAATTGCATAGAATCATTCAATTTCAAGTAGATAGTGGATTTAGTATGTACTTGTCTAATTCATTGCTTTGGGCATTGAATTCAAGTCTTATGTAGTTTCTGAATAATAATATCTAGTAGTATATTTGTACATATTTATATGCAGCTATTTGGATTCAAACAATATATCAAGCATTGTGCACATTTCTTCAACTATCAATGTTTCAACAATACCAAAGATGTAAGTTGAAAACTCAATACACATGGAATTTTTTATTAGCTTCGTTTTGCAACTATTCTTTTGTAGTTGTATATTACATTTTCATCTCATATTTTCAAGTATATTCAATTGAAAATAAGCTAATCTATTTCTTCTCATCTTGTCTATAGATCCATGAGAAAGAATAAGTTTCAAGTATTTCCAGAGGGGCTACTACAATTACCAAATTTGAAAAAATTGTAAGTGCTTTCTAATTCATGACTTGAAAGAATTAAACAATGATTATAAATGCTACATTTCAATGAGCATTTGTGATTTTAAACAAAGTATTGTATAGAATGAATAAACAAGTGAAAAACATTGATTAACTTGTTATTAATTTGGCTTTTTAGATTGGTATAGAAAAAAAATTGATTTTCATTCATTAATGTGTTTTATTATTTCACTTACAACAATTGAAACTAAAATGACAATTTTGATGTTTCGATTATTTTCAAATTGTAAAGAAATATTGATTAACAATGATTGTTGGTTTTTATTGAAGAATTTTGGATTCCAACCATATTACAGGAGATTTGCGTATGCCCAATATTTCATGTCAATATTCCAAAATCAAGTTGATTTCACTATTGTACAATGGAATCACCCATTTTTATCCTTCCAATGATACTACATCATGCTTCAGTGAGTCAAGGATTCTGTTGGACAATAAAATCTTTTTAGGAGGAAATCCAATTTGCACAAATCAAAGTCATGAAGCAAGAGTGTTGCAACTAATATGTTGATTCAATGCATCATCGCCTATTATAGAAGGTAACTGTTGCTAAACTTCACCATTCTGTAGATTAACTTCTATTTAAATGCCAATTTTTGATTAATAATTGTAGTAAACTATGATATATAGATCATATGATTCATATCCATTAGGTTAAAATCAAATTGTATACAAATCAATAATTTTCAATGAAGTTTTAAGCAAAAAATTAAAAATTCCTTCTAGGAGAGGCAACCCATTCCTGATCAACGCTCCATTGTGGCTATGTATGTTGTTCTCTTTCCGTGAAGGAGGAGATGACCAGTAATTAATTATGGCATAATTCCCAAGGCAGTTGTGCCACATTAGGATTGCCTCCAAGAATCTCAATATTGCAACCAACCCTTGGTGGATTTTGCAACCAGCCTTTGGTTGGAAATAGGAAAGTCTCTATGATCAGAATGGGTAGTACAGAATCTTCAACTAAAAAATTCATAGTAAATACATTTTGAGAAATAAAAATCTGAAAGATTATGGAAACCTTCCGAACTCTATTTTTACACCCAAGAAAATTTTCCCACTGAAGAAATCTGCCCTGTAGATATGCGTAATTCCTTAAGTGATCGGAAATGGGTTGCCTCCCCTAGATTCAATAGTAGATTGAATATTTGTGATTTTTGAAATAACTTTTTCCTTTAAAATCCAAAATTTTAAGTTCTATTCATAATGATTGAAAAAAGAATTGAAGTTTTTTATTCAAGTTATTTTTGGAGTGTCATTTTTTGAACTATTAAAGTGACTTCTTAAGGCTAGAGCTATGAGTATCTTTTAAATTAAAGAATATTTATAAGCAAAGTCTTCAATAGATCAATGCATAAAAAAATGCATTTGTGTAGGCTTGTGATGTGTTTGCATTCATTTGTTGTTTGAAATTTAAACACTTGGTCCTTAAGGGGTAAAACAATATTTTTAATTATTGTTATTTTTATATTCTTGTGTATTGGATTATTGAACCTTTTCATATAGTCTATTTTACATACTACACTATAGATGATGAATTTTAGAAACAAACAACATTCATTCTTGTAATATTTCACAAGTTTGTCTTCTAACTATTTCATGTGTACTGGCAATTCAAGAACTCAGCAATGACAAGAACAAAATTTTGTTGATTATCATTGCTTGTGTGAGTAGTGTAGTAGTTGCTCTCTTTATTATAAGATTCCTTGTGATCCAAAAGTTGAAGAAAAAAATTTCATTGCTTCATGAAATCCAAAATGGTAAGTTTGATGAATAATTTTATTTGATGCAACCAAATGCTTTTATGCTTTCTTTAAAAAGATTTTCAAATTTATATTGTATTTTGAAAAACTTGTTGTCTTTTGTAGAATTTGATAAAAGGGATGTGAAGCCTTATCTCTATTCATTTAGTGAGTTGAAAGTTGCGACCCAAGATTTTCATAGTAAAAACAAACTGGGACAAGGGGGATTTGGTATAGTATACAAGGTATATCTCTAACTTGATTTTGGGATCCTACTTTGGGAATATAAATTACAAGTACAATATTAACTTTAGTTTAATTCTATTTCATATTAGTTCTAGATTTAATATCAATTTTCCTTCTTTGCCATCATCATTATAAAATTTACATCTATCTACTTTTACAATTATTCTACAATGAAAATAGATGGTCATATTTTGTACTAGGGATTAATATTGATTTTTAACTTCAAAACCTTGTGTTTTGAATTTGGGTGCATATCACGGGGTCCTTCCAGATGGAAGCCATGTGGCCGTGAAGAAATTGACCAAATTCAATACGAAACAAGGACTACAAGTTTTCCTTAGTGAGATTATTGTTGTATCCAATATAAAGCATTGCAATTTGGTGCAACTAAAAGGATGTTGCATAAAAGAAAACCAACAAATTTTGATTCATGAGTTTGTAGAAAACAAGAACCTTGAAGATAATTTGTGGGGAGATTCAAGAAGCAATGGACACCTTAATTGGCTGACTTGATTCAGCATCATTTTGGAAATTGCACGAGGTTTGGCGTACCTCTATGAGGATGTGCAACCGGCCATTGTACATCGAGACATCAAAGGCGAAAACATCCTCCTTGACAAGCATTGCAATCCCAAGATTGTGGACTCTGGCTTAGCCCTCTTTTTTCCATCATTTGATGATGGAGAAACTCACATGAGTGTATCCAAAGTTGCTGGAACCAGGTCAAACATTAAGTTAAACTCATATATAATAAGGTATTGAATTGTTCAATTGTTCATTGCATTATTGAGTGTATGAAGCAAGATTGTGCTTACCTCATTGTTTTTGAGTTTGTGCAGGGGATACATGGCACCAAAATATTTGTGCTATGGCCAAGTTTCTACCAAACTTGATGTATTTTGGTGTGTTGCTATTGGAGATTGTGAGTGGGCAAAAAAAGGTTGATCTCAAGTCACCATCTACAGAACAATATTTGGTGCAGTGGATAAGTAACTAATGTAAATCTTCTCATCATATTGCAAAATTTATAAACATGAAGAAAATCATGCTAGTTAGGACTCTTATCCAATTATTGAATTCCCACTGAATTGTGTTGATTGATGTGTAGGCTCAAGAATTGCATTCCAATGACATATTGCTACAAGGCGTCTGGCAATGTCCGAAGTTGTAGCTATGCTCATTGGAAACAAAATGTGGATGATTGTGCTCTAGAAGACTATCATGAAGGTTCAAAATCATCATATGATATGGGATCATCTAGTTTACATTTCTCAACACCAAGCTCTTCTTTGCAATGTACTGCAAAAGGTGATAACAATTCATATTTGGGTTCTGAGAGTCACAAACAATCACTTGAATTGTGTGAAGTTGGATTACTAAGCGAGTAGAAGCTCAAATTAGGCATTTATGTGATACTTAGACTTTAATTATAGGCACTAGATGTTGTATTTCTGATAGTTTTTCATAGCTCATACCAATTTAGAGATCTTATCTTTTCAAGAATGAAGAATTCTTATTTATGATCATTGTTTTCTTATGTTCATATTCATTAGATTGTATATGTTCTTAATAAAAAAAAATTCTTTATATTTAAAAACCTTCTCAATGAATACTAGAAACATAGTTTTAGACAATATATGTACCATTTGATTTATTCTCTGTTTCATTATTATTGACTTATTATTTACCATGGATTAGTGAAGGTATGCACCATTGTTGATGGGGTTTTTTGATGGCGTGAGAGCTATTGAGTTTCCAAGAAATTGTTTGACTTCTTGTATTATTTCATTGAATGAATTTATTTATTGTGAATCTTAAGAATGAAATTTAATAAAGTAAGATTTTTACTATCATAAAATCTTGATAATTAATTCAGTGGTAGTAATGATGAGTAATAATTCCACATTTATATATAGTTGAATAATATGATTTAAAATTTGGAAAATTATACTAGATCAGTACAAATACACAATAGAACCAAATTTCAAGCAAATGGACCAAAAATTCACTAAAAAAATGAACACATGAATTCTCAATAAATGAAAGTTCTATTGAAGATCTATAATTTTATACGTAAACTTCCCAAATCAGAAAGGACTTGCCCCCAAAAAACTAGCTTATCCACATATACATACCATTCTTGACACCAAATGAGCTTACGTCTTAAAGACTATGACTAACTTAGAGTTTTTTTGACTAAAAAGGTAGTGTCCAAGGGCTTGTCTTAGGGCCTAGGCACAAAAATCCCTTGTCCTATATTATATTTGATGGTGCCTTAAATTAAACTTATCTCCATAGGTTGAAATGAATCATATTAAAAATATTGAAAAAGGTAGTAAAAGAAGACAATAGAGAGAAGAAATAATGCTCAATGGAATTCTCTTAGTTCCTTTGTTTGTAAATGCATCATTACCTCACATGAGATTTTACATGGATCACCAATGATTTAGAGCCTCCAATCACAATGTAAAACATGGTATTTCTTCAATGTTGGAAATGGAAACCTACCTCCAAAGGGAAGGTTAAAATTCCAACAAGAATTGTTGTCATGGATTGTGAATGCAATACGCCACATAAAATTCTTAGTGAACCCCTAAAATTTTCATCCTGCATTGTAAGTTGAAAATTAAACCTCAAAACCAAGAATTTGAGATAGCATGTGCTACTTTATGAAAATCATTAGAGGGGATTTGAGGGCATTGGAGGGCCGTTTTAGGCTCGTTTCCAATGCTGGCCAAATTCTGTAAACAGCCGGTACGGACTCTCAGAATTTATTTTTCAAAAAAAAAAAAAAAAAAATTTCCCCCCAAATATCATTTTGGACAAATTTTTTTTTATTTTTATTTTTTCGAAAATGATGTGGCACTATTTCGACCACATCAGCTAGCTGCTTTCCTGTGTTCCCACAATTTGGGAACACAGGATAACTCACGGGCTCTTGGAGGCCTTAAATCTCTTCTAATGTAGTATTTTCTACAATCTAACTGGTGGATGTATGACCTAACTTGCATGTGCACGTGCTAATAATGTTTCATGTAATTACAACCATTAGATTGTGAGATATACGGCCAAAGGGGCACTAGTTTTCAAAGCAATCAATTGGAGTTGAGGGGTTGACATCTTGGAGGCAACGAATGGTCCAAGTTGAAGCATTTCATGCTTTAAAGGTGCAATTTAGTCCCAAAGAGTTTTGACATCAATTGGGTGGATTACAAATATTTTTTGGTACTTACCATGGAAGCTATATGAAATGGATGAAGTACATCCAAGTAGTGTTTTTTTTTTTGTTATTGTGCAATTTAAGTCATAAAAAGATACTAAAAGACCAAAAAAGAGTAAAAGGTAATTTTCTTTAATATTAGTACACCTAAAACCAACAAGTAAGCAATTCAATATGGTTCCATTATTATATTGAAAAAGTTGTTGTAGGGTCTTGTTGGTAGTCAAAAAGAAATTCTAGGTTATTTTAGAATGCATTTTTTTAACAACATATGAATAAACTAAGGATTTCCAAAGTATTGAAAATAGGTGTTTCAGTACTAAACTCTCATAAAATAGTGGAAGTACATTTTAGACAAAAATCTATAGATGTCATTTTTAAGAAGTGTTGATTTTAGGTGTAGTTACCAGGCCACTTGTGGCTGGCAGTCTTGTACTCTTTCCTTTGCAATGAAATTCCATTTCATTTGTGTCAAAAAAAAGGAACACAAGGATGCGACTAGCGTATGTGGAAGTAGAAAATGTGGCGCTTTTGGGTTAGCTTGTACAATACTTACATTCACATGTAAAATACTCTAAGGTGGGTGGCTCAGAAAGCAATCCTGTAAGGGCTATTAGGCCTTTTTGATGGGTTTTATATGCCCAATATTATCCCTTATTTTTCGCTTGAAGAAAAATTAGTACAGAATCTAATACAAGTGGTTTCATGTTTTTTGGAGCATTTATGAATTACTTATGAGTTTTCAAAGAATTATGCGATAGGCACCTATTTGTGATCTATAAGCCTTGCAAAATCTACTCATGTGCAGTCTGAAAAAAGATACGGCTTGGCCAAAAACAAACACTACCGTATTCAAAAAATAATATACAAGGTTCCTAAACGCGACCTTTACTAAACTTAAATAGACCCTACATTCTTTTTAACATTTGTAAGAAGGCAAATGGACAATCAATTCTCATTCAAAAAAATTAAGTGGACACACCGTGGCTTTGAAATGGACCCTCCCTGACTCTTATTCCATCCATTGACGAAGTATGAAGCAATATATGACAAGTCTCAATTATGCTCTTACATTGTTGGCATTCCATTTTAGAACCACAATGTGTCCATTTAACAGCTCCCTACAGGGTTGTTTGAAGAAGACGGTCTCTTTTCAGGCCACCTACCTTAGAGCTAACTTAAGTCTGCAATGGACCACAGAAGCTCTAGCCAGCTCTAAGTTTCAAATTTTTTTTTTCATTTTTAATGAAGTGCCAAAGTGGCGATATTGAATGTTATAGTGGTGCTCCAAATTTCAACATTCCTCCACATATTGGATAGAAAATCTTATATTAGAATATATCAAATATATATAATTCAATTTTCATCCACAATCTGGTGATTTCATCTAAGATTTATTTTCATTTGAAGATTTTAGGCAATTCTCCACCTTTTTAGTACCATTTTTGTTTATAGGCGTGGTGCCATGCCATAAAATTTGGTGCAATTTTGCACCAAATCGCCGGAAAAAAAAACACTGCTGAGTTTGTAGACGTACAAGACTGCAGGTCCTGTCTACAAAGCCGTTACCGAGTACAGACTCCGTATAACTTGCATTTTGGATCGTACGTTTAAAATTTAATTATTAGGATCCGATGCCTTCGGCCTCTCCACGTGCACTGGGACCTGCCATGAGTCAAGAGCACGGAGTACGTTACGTTACCCAACAGACTAGACTGCTGGTGGTTTTGTATCCTTCTTTTGCAATGAAATTTCGTTTCATTTGTTTCAAAAAAAAAGAAAAAAGAACTGGAACAATCTATTACTCACTGACCTCCATTGGCAGTTGCACAAGAACGTACGTACGTCCGAGTAAACTTCTCTTTGATTTCTTCCTTATGATATATTCAAAAAAAAAAAAGACCATAATAGTATAATTAGTGACCTCTACTTGAACTTATTGCATCACATTTGCATAAAAGGTATGTTTGCACTTGATCTTAGGGGTGATGTTTGCAATATGAATGTGAAACTGGTCCTAAAGTAGGTCTAAATTCATTCTAAAGACCCTCAGTAACAACACTTTTTAACACGAAGTACTTACATACCTTTAAGGTATGTAGTTTACTTCATCTTTCATTTCACAGTTCATTCTTCTCTTAACTTGCTCATGCGGCACAATTAAATCTCATTAAAAAAGAAGGACTAATTAGATTTAGGTTTTCAAAATAGAGAGTTGTACTGTACACAGTGGCGCAATTAGGTGGAGGGTGCATTTGCGTGTAAGCTTACTTACCTTTAGTTAGAATCGCAGCATGCACGACTTGATCGTAACTGCCAAAATTGTGCTCCTGAATTCTAATTTCTTACGCCCCAAAGTAAGGATCTCCGCTAGCCATCCCTATCAATTCAGGAAATTAAAAGTGTTTCGGAGGATCCCAAGACTTGAAGGACGGTGGAGACTCGGAACCTTGTTGAAGACTTTGTTAGATTGCTCTTTGTTGATAATGCAGTCTTCAAATGTTTTGAACTTCTGGAAGATTGTAGCCCGGTGTTGTCTTAGCTAGCTCGTGCTAGGCATGGAAACGAGTGCTCGTTTTTTCCGGGGACCACACTCCAAGATGATTTTAGTGTTGAAAACTTGAAAAGAAATAAAATTAAAGACGATTGCAGAACGTGGAATTCCTGATTCCGTACTTGAATGTCTTCTGTGACTGTGTGGTCGGCAGTCTCCACGCATGAGTTTATTTTTTTCATAGGAGTCAGACCAATTGGTGTACAGAACCGAAAGGTTGAACTTGCATTGGCAAGATTTGAACTGAGGCTTATCTATTGTTTAAGTTTTCTTTTCTTTTTCATCATGCTGCTGCATGTCCAGTGCTGATATATATAATTTATAGTTGAACTCGAACGTGTTTGAAGGTCCACGTCGGACTCATTCAAGCTATCGACCACCCTTTTTACATGGTGTCCTGAATTTGCAACTGCAGTATTGAGGGTACTCATGTCTCCCTCATTTAGCTAATGTAATTGATACAGGAGATCATCAAATTTAATGTAGCTAGCTAGGAAAACACAAACTAATTATTATTTTTTTTTCCACTCTCAATACACTTGTTTTCATAATATCAATCATGAGGCCATTTCAAGATAGATGACACTCTCACTGGATGAGGAGAGACATGTTCCCTTTCATAAGGTGGGACTGCTTTAGCAATAACATGAGGCACTCCTTTCTAGACCCTTGATTGAACGTAGTTCATCAAGATTCAGTCATTCAATATAGGGTTATTTCCAAAGCAAAGCCTCGTATGAAAAATAGCATCCGTTTCTTGACATATTGTTTCTCATAATCAGGCTCTGCTATTGCATTACCTTGTCCAGTTTCAAAAGAAGGAGACCAAGTAAACGTAGCTCGTGCATGGACGGTGCAATGGCAGTCTTGAGATGCAATCAATCTAGTGGAGGGTTGGTCTATCAATTCCCTTGCTACTTCTAGAATTGACGAGGGAGTGATTTCCAGTTCAATGCCACGCTAGTTATTATAATGTCTCTTCCCTGCAGTGAATGCGTGACAAACAATTTAAAAGATTCTTCCATCTCCAAACCAGTTGAATTCTGTGCTCATAACTGTGAAATGAAGCACTCAAACAATTAGCATCCACGCCGATAAATTCTAGAATCCTTTATCTTTATCTTTATATATAATAACACATAGCCAGGCCTTAGACCTGGAGGCTGGAGCCACATTAATTTATAATTACACAAAGGCTCGGACACTCGCGGATGGTCGATCAAAGCTTCAGGTATCTAAACTCCAGTGGATCTCAAACCACTACAACTGAAAAATTGTACCCCAGTTGGAACTCATGCACCGCAAGAACACACACACACAGACAGGATTGTTGTATGAAACCGGGTGTCTCTATTACAGATATCCCAGGCTCAGAGATGTCCAGGATATACGTAAGCTTGCATCACCAGTAGAGATAAGGTACGCAGGAGCACACAATTTGCCACTTACTTACTGCGATTTTTGAAATGCTGTTTGGAATTTTGGTACAAGCATAGGTAACAACATCTAAAATCCTCAGTACAAGGGTTGGAGCATAGTTTCTATTATTGCATTGTTAAAGATTTTGTTGGGTCTTGTTGGTCGACAAATGGGGATTCCAGATTATCTTAGTATGTATTTTTTGGACATTCTATGCATAACTATTTTGAGTTTTCAAAGTGATGGAAATAAGGGTGCACAAAATTGACCCTAAACTCTCAAGTATAAAGGTTGTACATTCAAAGCTAGAATTTATAGATTGGAATGGTTTAGAAACAAGTCACAATTAGATGAACTATAGTTTTCTTAATCTAGAAATGCTTAATACACATGCAATGCTACCATGGTAGCAATGTCAAAGCTTGAAGTTGTCAAGCTCTCATAACTAGCACTACAACTACCTCAAGTTAGGACTTCTGAGAACTAATAGTTTGTGATTGTTTTGCTTTGCACACTCTAATTTAGTCCTTTCCAACAGACCTCCATATTTGCTAAACATAGGTTACAAATTCAAAAAGACTCCTACAATAACTTCAATCATATTTCATAATATAACGTCACTTATAAACTGATTGCTTCCAAGAAAAACCTTATCAAACAGTGTGGTTCTTACTTCATTGAAATGAAGCTTATCAAACAGTGTGGTTCTTACTTCATTGAAATGAAGCTTATCAAACAATGTGGTTCTTATTTCATTTAAATTTTTTCTAAAAACTCAATAATTTATTGCAATTTGACTTTTGGACTTATAAGCATGGAGCATTAATTTTCTAATTTAAAATGAAATTGACAATAATTGAATTGCACCATGATGTTCTTTACTATAATATAAACCTATAAAACAAAAATCAAGTTTTTTGAGTGGATATTTTGTATTTGATGTCAAATATTTTCACTTTTTATTCAAAATTTCACAATAATTTCAAATTTTTTAAGACTTATAGAAGACATGTGATTACATTTTCTAAAAATTATGTGTGTTTGTATATATATATATATATATAATTTCATTCATAAATAATTGTAGAATGGAAATATATAGAAGGAGGGACTTTGAAGTATTAAAAAATGGCCAAAGGTATGTTCTTTTAGGGTTCACTTGATGAGCCTGAATGTGTGGCTTTTGGATGACAAATCAAACCTACAAGATGAAATACAACAAGTTTTCATCGACATCTTTTTTGGTTGGTACTGAAGATTCTCCTTTTCATAACACATATAGAAGTGGTATTTTGCAAGTGGCCAAAGAGATGGTTAAATTGAAGAAGTATATGCTATGAATCACAAAAAGATGCCCTTCTAGTATATTTTGGCAAATCCTACCTCCTTGCTTTTGATTTGAATTTGAGCTATATAAATGAGCTGCTCAAAATTTTATACCAACTAATAAAATGAAGCTTACCAAGTCTAGTTTCTATTCCAATTTGGAACTTTCAAAAATTCCTTAAATTGAACTTTTTATTGCAATTCAAATAGTGGGATTTACTATCATGGTCTATTGATTGTCTATATATGGAATGACATGGAAGTTTTTGTTGAATCTATAACATTCTTCACTATAATTTACTCATATGGAGAAACCTTCAAAGTTATAAGCTTTGAAAGATTACATACCAGTTATAAGCTCCGCCCTTCAAGGGTTTATGTTTATTTCTTTGCAAGTAGAAAAGAAATTTTGTTGATGTGGAACTAGATTTATTTTGCTCAAAACCACAGAGATTGCATGAAATCGTTAGATTGTGGATGAAAATAGAATTATGGATATGTGATATGTGCTAATGTAATATTTTCTATCCAATATGTGGATGTGGATTAATGTTGAAATTTGGAGCACCACTATAAAGTTTTTTTTGTTTTTTTTAAAAAAACAATGATCATTAAAAGACAAAGAAAGTACAACTAGTCCGGCTCACGCGGACAAATAAGCCTCAGGACCACTATAACATTTTATATAGCCACTCTGGCACTTAATAAAAAATGAAAAAAAAGAAGCCCCAACATGCTCTCCGAAATCCACACTAGGAACTGGTCTGCCTCAGCGGCACTGCCGGTTTTGCCAATCTTGACAGACACAGGGGTCATCTTCTTCTTCTTCTCCCGCCTTGCCTTCCTGGTCTCTTTGGTTTTGCGTAAACTAGCTCGTCCACGTTTTTGTATCTGGGTCGAGTTTGTGCCCTTCCTCTAACAAGCAGGTGTGGTTCCAGATCGAGCCACTCCAACTCCTCTTCTTTTCCATCATCATACTTGATCTGCAACATTCTACACGTCGGCCAAATTCTTGTTATCAACCTGGCTGGGTTAAAGAAATCGACTCACATATATTAAAGCAAGCTGTGGCAAAATTGTTGCTTACAGTGGCTGGCATAATTACCAAGTTTACTTAGTCTATTATAGTATCATATAGATGCCAATGAACGGACACTTCCAATAGCTAACCAGGCACATTGAATTGTACATTGAATAAGGAAAAAATATTTGGCGAATACAAAAATACGAGGCACATTGAATTGTTTGGTGAAGGACAACTTAGGTGTTCTCTCATAATAGCTACAAACCTCTGTGAACTCAAATTGAGAAAGGTCACAACTTTTTCCACAAAGTTTTAGTATTCTTGTTGTACTTGAGAGTCAACTCCATTAGTATTTAACATTTTGAAAATAGTAAGATTTCAGTAGTTCCCATAGATGAAGAAACTAGTGCTAAGTCATCATGAATATGTGACCGGTCATTGACATGTGTACAATAGCATTCTTTGACAAATGCTTTGATCAAAGAATGTTTATGAGTTAGAGACAAGATTTGGGATGGTTTGTTGGCAAAATGCACTATATTGCTATGTAGCTAAAACTAGCACACACTTTGCGGTGTAGGCGGTGAAGAATGTAATTTTCAACAAGAAGACATCAAATTTGAGTTACCAGATGTAATCTAAACGTGCACGTGACAATTGTGGGGATTCAAAGGTGAAGAATGGGAAATTGAGCATTACAATAGAAATTCAAAAAGGTGTGGGAGTGGTTAGCCATCTTGAATGGCTGTTGTTTGCCACCTATACATCTTAAGTGCCATTGTGATTATAGAATGAGAGCCACCTGATAGAGTCGTTGTGCAGCATTGTAGTAGGAGACATAGCCTCTGCAACATTCTCGTTGGTCTTCAATCACTTTCTTTACAGACCTGCCTACCATTGCATCACCTGTTCCCAAATCCAATATTGCTTCTCCAGCTACAATCTCTTCACTGCAGCGCCCCCAAAGTAATTTGACAACCACATTATTTAACCTTCAACACATTACACCCACATTAACCTTCAACATAATACATAACACTCTTTAGCAATGAGCAGGGAGGATGGAAGGAATGCAAAGTATCATAATGAACAAAATTGGGGAATTTTCAAGGAGTCTATTAGAATAATCATTTTGAAGTTATGAAATGTTGTCCTTGATTTTGCCTCTACATTGCCTTTGAATTGTTTATTCAACTTACTGTATTTGGAATGACAAGGCAAGCTTGTATGCATTCTAGTCTCATTGAATTATGTTTCTCAAGATATGAGCAGTCAAATTCATAACATTCTTGAATTTCACGACTGGCCAAGGGTCCCTCCCATCTCCTTCCACAATTAAAACTCTAGAATTCAGATTCGCCATAAATTTTGTAGTTTCCATGTTCCTGTCATTATATATAAGACACCGCAGCCTTCCTATTCAAGAATATTATGTTGGTCATTTCGAAACATTTCAAGTAATTTGAGACTTGAGAAGAGAGACAGACCTCGGTCTCTCCAGCGGTGTTCGAGCTTTTTGTTTCGTGTCAGTGTCAGGACAGCCCGCGTAATCAAAGGCCAAGCTTGGTAACCCCGCCGACCTCTTCCGTTTGGGATCCAATTGAAACATCAACAACGTCTTTGCTGGAGAGAATGGCGTTTGTGACACTGTGGACTGCAGGAACTTTCTCTTCCTTCCGACCATCACATGACCTTCCAGCTTTGGGGGAGAATGCAGCAGCATTTCGTCTTCGCCAGCAGCATTTTTGGTCACATCCATCGATTTTGCAGATCCTACATTAGCTCCCAGTGTTCTTATGGCAAATTGTCCATGCAAAGCTTCTCTGTATGCCTCTACCTTGTAGTCCAACGCTAATTTCCGGGGCCGGAATGTGCAGGGAGCTTCAAAATCTTTCAGGGAACCTTTCACTGAAGAGAAATGGGACGTTGACAGAGTAGGTGTTGTCCCTCTCCTCGTGTCTACGGTCGCCTCGTTTGATTGAAGATTTGATAGCTGCGTGTATGTGAAACAACAAATTGATGTAAGTTGACTCTGCTGGAGCTAATTCCATACTTTGAAGTTGAGGTGACTAACTGCTGTTGGATTCTAGCAAGCTACGCAAAGGGACTCTTTACTTGTTTATTTACCAGAAATGAAACTTACGTTTTTATTCAATATAATTTTGAACTTCAATAGTCTGTCCAGAAAGGCAACCAACATTGCATCATCTATCTGACAAAAATCACTTCAAGTATCAGGGCTTTGCTCGACATCAAGACTTGGAAATGATTATTAGCTTGTGCACTATTTGCTGGATAAGTTACATGCACAAGCCGAATACTCACTTGACTGTTTAACCGAAACAACAATCAAAAACAAAGAATTCGGTGATGAACATCCTGCCGTGGGCCGAGTTTCATGGAGCTCATAAATAAACTACCGGAAACACAAACTGGTCCACAATCGAAAGATTTCGCACTCGGATCTGGTAGTCAGATTATTGCCCGAAACGAGTTGCAGAGTTGCAGATGGTCACTTGGAAGTACCAGCTGCATGCCTTTGTCTTCCACATGGATGCAGAAGCATTCATCATAAAATGGTATCAAGTTCCAATTCTTAGGAGTTGATTGGACGTCAATTACTTTAAATTGGCGGTCTTCCACTACTTTGGCTCTACTTTGGCGCTTTCAGGACTCTCAGCCTAAAACTTAAATCTATAAATTTACACCAGTCCTAGTTTATAGAGCATTGTGTAGGTGTATGTCAGAATTTTTGGAGGCAGAATCGCGTCACCTTAAAGAATTTTACGATATTGACTGATTGTGCATGCTAGAAAAGTAGGAGGCATGAGGGGCCAGGGCGTCTAAGTGGACAGACCTCAATACCATTAAGGCAGGTGGAGCACAAGCCTCGGTTGTCAAACGCAGCCACACTGCTGGAAGCCTCCGTCGTAGCTTGGCTTTGTTGAAGTTGGGTTAGGCTCTCGGAGTTTTCTTCTGCAAATTTAATCTTGGAGAGTTAAATGAGCAATGAATGGACTCCATCTCTGCTGAAACATACACATCACTGTAGCTCAACACGAAATGATTTGAGATGAAAGTGCGTTAAGCACGTTAATTTGAAGTCACCATGAGCAGTAGTTCCTTACCAGATTCTGACTCCTCCAGAAATCCATTCTTTATCATGCTCCACCTCTGCCCCATTCCCCTCCTTACTATTTGAATGCTTCTCAATGGAAGAGGAGCTCAATTGCCTTATGCTTCAGATGGTACTGGATGAAAATATTCTCTGCAGTTTATGTCGACAGGCAGTTGAACTTGTGCATAGTGTATCTCAATCTCGTCAAGCGTCTTTCTCCACCTTCCCAAATGCAGGCTCCACCATAAAATGAATTTAACACCTATTATCTTTTTGATTCGTCATGATGTCATCGTTGTGTTGTATATCAATCTTAACCTCCTGATTTTGGGTGTACCTCAATTTCACAAGTAGTCTCTGAACTGCTGTTTAGGTTTCTGTAACTGCTACAACCCATAATGATTTTCATGCAACACCCAAGCTTCCACCTACGGAACAGCTTTGGTAGCGAAAATTAATGAATTGACAATAGTATATCGACAAACTGGCTGAAATTTTGACATCAAGAATGTTTCAAGAAAGGATGCTGCACGTGACTACACTCACGCACATTGAGCTTTGAAGAGGACTGCTGTAAAGAAGTCCAGTTCCTTGGTCTTTGGGTTTCTTTGCACAATCAAAGAGTCTGTGTAACACTAAGTTATTACAACAGCTACCACCCACAAGCAGCTTATAAATTAGGTTTAGCTGACCAAAGCAATAACCCACATGCCAAGGAACAGCGAGCAAGCAAACAATCAAACCGAGTGAGACTGAGTCGAGATCCAGTAGGGTTTTGTGGTTGCTAGTTCTGAACTGAACCTCATTCCACGTCGGCAATTGACCTAGGTGGCATATGGAATTGACCTAGGTGGCATGTGGATCGAGAACGGTCATATTGTTGGAAAGGTTCCCACCAAAGGTCACGTTCTCAAAGAAAGTTCCCAAAGTTCTTCAGCTCTCCAAGTTCCCTATGCTGGCAACCTTATAGACAACCACGTTTCCTGCTGTGAGATACACCATACATTCACGCAGCACCGGCAACCGCCTGAGAATCGATCGCATTTCGCAAACTCACTTTTGTTTTAGTTTTTCGATTGAGATCTGGCTAGGTGAGTACACAATCGTACAGATTTTCTTTTGAATCGGAAGTTTTCGGTATTCAATTTGGTGCGTTTTTGAAGCCTGGTGTGGAGATCATGGTTCGTATAGTCCGCTTGGTCGTGTTAAATTTTCCGAATGCCACATTGTTTGGTAGATCTCGAGCGGAGTTTGCTGCGTTTACTAATGAATTCGCGGGTTTCTTTGGTCTTTTAATAGTTTTGTGAGATTCTGTTCAGGTTATGGTAGCCATGGCCATTTTGATTTGACTTCAAAAATTTGACCGGAGGTTTTGGTTTGGCTCCGGAGAGGCTTCGTGTAATCTTAATTTTTTTCGATCTGTCTGTTCGTCATTGAATTTCAGTGTCCTCATCATTGTTTTTGTCCTTTTGGGATTCATTGACCATTTTCTGTCTTGATTTTGAAAGTACTGTGTTCTTTCTGAGTAGCTATCGTGAACGCATGAGACTTAGCTCATTCTGGTGTAATTTGATGTTAGTTTCTAGATTTTATATAATTTTTAGGCTTACCGGCATTCCCTGCATTTGGCATATGCTACATACTACTGTTCTTTGCCCTCAAGCTATGGACGCGAGGGTTTTGGGGGTTCATGGAGCCCCGTGTTCATTTTCTAATTGCTGTTCGAGGATCATTAAGCTTTTGGTTATCCGCGTTACATGTGTAGGGTGGTTTTGCGTGACACAATATAAGTGTCATTTTCAGAACTTCAGACATTGTATTGTTTTCATTTGACAGAGATTTTACTCCTTTAATTTCTCGATCATCATGTGAAGAGCTTTGAATGTTTGAATTTGTACTGGAGTATCTGCTGCATCTAGAATTATTGTCCCCATTGCCCGTCGAAATTCGGTTTGTGATGGTTGACGTTTGCTGAAAAATATTTATTCTCTGTATGCTATTTTTCCTGAGCTGAGTTCTAGCGGGTGAAGTATGATTGATTTAGCATTTCTGTTTTTATTTCCTAGACACTGAAGGATTAGGACTAGAACTAGAATCGTTCTATGCACAGTGTGATAATATTGCTTTGATACATAACATTGGTTCTCTATTTGCCGTTTTTTTGAGCTGATCATTTTTCTTCGAGTGGGTTATTGCGCAGAGCTCTGAAAAGTGCCATCATGGCAGCTGTATCGCGCAAGTATATCGTGGTGGGAGGAGGTGTTGCAGGGGTGAGTGTTTTGTAGTGTTTTTGACGTCTATTATAATTTTAATTTAGATTTTGTGTTTGCGAGTTGTAGCACGGTCTGTACTGTAGGTTAAGTACTAGGTGGGTGCATGAGTGAGGTCAATTAGGAAGGAAGTTCTACTGCGTTATATGACTTCGTGAGATTACAGTCATTACACGTTTGCCACAGTTTCTGCATTTACAGTGCTGTTTCTCCATTTATTCTGGCTGGAAATCTAGAAGGAGGTGAAACTTACAAGCCGTGGAGTTTTAACCTGAGATGGTGTTTTATCCCTACAGGGCTATGCTGCTCGGGAGTTTGTGAAGCTAGGATTGCAACCTGGAGAGCTGACAATTTTCTCCAAAGATGTGGTAAATGGCTAGTCTAGTAACTTGGAGAGATTGTAGTTTTCTCTAAAGAAGCGGTAAACGGCTGGATTAGTCGGTTTCATGCTACTTTAGTCATATCTTGTCCTGGTTGATTGCAGTGGCCTATCCGCTTATGCATTACGTGAGCTTGTAATTAAAGGTTGGGTCATACGGAAGACATTATTGTTTAGGGTGCAAATTATTATTAGTGATTTCGTATTTTGAATTTATGGATACATTACTGTTTAGCGGTTTAGCCTATGCATATGGCAGATAAAATAGTTTCTGATTTTCTTGTGAGAAGTTCGATCCTGGGTATGCCATATGGTGCATTATGTGTATTTTAGGTTGTTCTGCAGCTAATTTGAATTTGATTCATACAACAGGCGGCACCTTACGAGCGTCCTACCCTGAGCAAAGCTTACATGTCCCCTGAAGGTAAGAATTGGGTTCATCATCTCTTCATGTTCTGAAATTGGTGAAAGCATCTGAGTTCACATGTTAGTCTATTAGGCATCATCTTACAGACTATCATCATGTTGTGTTAATTTTTTTTTCTTGTCTGAGCAAATCACTACGCCTCTCATTGTTGTACTTGTGGCTCTTCGCTGTCTCGTATCAGTCCGCAGCAGAGCCTGATTTGTCAGTACGTGATGTGTTAGTTTTCTAGTGCAATTCCGAACTATTGTGTTGTAGTTAGGAGTGTCATTGCGTTTGAACTGTGCCCAGTTATGGGTGGTTTGAGTGGTATCGGTACTATTAGCGATTTGTCTATCTTCTAACTGGGAATGGGGTTTATTCTGTAACAGGACCTGCTAGGCTTCCAGGCTTTCATGTCTGTGTAGGGAGTGGAGGAGAGAAACAACTGCCCACGTGGTATGCTGAAAAAGGCAAGTGTATCAGTTCGTTCACTGCTCTAAAGTTTAGGAATAATTGTTGTCTACCAGTGGACAGGGAAAGCATTGAAGATTATTGACCGCGCCTAACACCAAGAACTTGTAATCATACTCGCTCAGGAATCGAACTAAAACTGGAGACTGAGATTGTGAAGGCCGATGTTGAGAACAAGACCGTGACGACTGACAAAGGGGATGTTTACAAGTATGAGAGTCTACTTATTGCAACTGGTTCTACGGTGGGTGTGCTGTCCTTGCTTGCTTGAAGTTTTTCCCTCCCAAAAGATGGCGTGGTTTAAATTTTCTGTAGTTAATCTTGAGAGTTAGAAGAAGGGATCAGAAAGTAATTCAGCATTATATGGTTTAACTCGTTTGAATGCTTGTAGTTTGTCAACCTTGCGGATTTCAAAACTGCTGGAGCTGATGCGAAAGGACTATTTTACCTGAGAGAACTGCGTGATGCCGATAAACTTGTTGAAGCTATCAAAGCTTTCAAGGGAGGTGAAGCTGTGGTTGTTGGAGGAGGCTACATTGGATTGGAATTAGCTGCATGTCTAACGGTGAACAAGCTTAAAGTCACTATGGTGTTCCCTGAGCCTTTCGTCAGTAAGACTCTTAACTTAGTGTTGGGGAGCTTGAATACGTCCTTTGAGTAGCATTTAAAGCACTTGCTTTGAAGAAGTGAATGTCTTGGAAGGTGAAGAGTTCATTACTAGTGAATTGAGACATTTTGCATACACTAATAAATGTTTCGTCTTGTTCACAGTGCCTAGTTTGTTTACACCTGAACTCGCCTCCTTTTACGAGGGTTATTATGAGAGTAAAGGCGTCAAAATCATCAAGGGAACAGTTGTGTCCGCTTTTGAGAAAGATGACGATGGCCACGTGAGATTCTGAGAAGCTTTCGCACTAACATGATGCATGGATTGCTGTATTTCATGTTATTTTTGTCATTTTTGGTCAGGAGGTAGCTGTGGACATTATTCAATTTTTGGCGAATTTGAGACTATCACAATGGTCTAATTGGCATGTCTCACTCTGAGGATCAACTTGACGTTTCCTTCTCCCTCTTTAGTTTTCCAAATTTGAACACTTAAGGGCGGTTGATGCAGGTGTCGAAAGTTGTATTGAAAGATGGCAGATCGTTGGATAGCAGCCTTGTAGTGGTGGGAGTTGGTGCGAAGCCACGACTGGCACCTTTCAAGGGTTTGTTGGAGGAGGAGAAAGGCGGATTCAAGGTTTGTGCTCCTGTCAATACATTCTATTCTTCCAGAACTCTCTTTCCATGTGCTTGTTTGCACCTGAAAACAAAATTGCTGGCTTGTTTGTACGTCTTGAATGTAGGACCAGGACAAATATGCGTAGTAACTATGTCTAGTGGAATTTCAATTAAGTGGAAGTATCATGAGAATTCTGGAATGGGAAGGATACCTTACTATGATAACAAGTGAGCCCTTAATGGTATCTCCTGCCTAGAACGCAGAGAATGCACTCAATTCCTTAGATACGATGTTCATGGAGAGTTCACTTACTTGCTACTGCTTGCTTTGTAGGTTGATTCTTCATTCAAGACAAGTGCCCCGAATGTGTACGCCATTGGTGATGTTGCGGCATTTCCAATGAAGATGTACGGTGACACTCGGCGAGTGGAGCATGTGGACCATGGAAGGAAGTCTGCCATGCAGGCTGTTCAGGTATGTAATGCATTGATCTGTAAGGTCCCAGCAATATCTTGCAGGACCACAGGTTTGTGTCTTTCTTTCGCGTTTGAACCGGAGCATCGTCCCAAGGCACACCTTTTGTAACACGTCGACGTGCGTATAACTTTGTCCCGTCTGGAATGCTCATTTCTCAAACCTCTAAATCTTACCAGATGGGTCCCAACTTTTTCCCTCTGACATAGTTTGAATATGCGAAAGCGTGCTACAGTAAATGATAGTGTGGCAAGTGTACAGGATATTCTAGAATCTCATTTTAGAGAAGTTCATAATAACGAGGTCCTAGAGTCTAATGAAAATCGTTTGCTGATCTCCTTTGCAGGCAATCAAAGCCGCTGAAAAGGGAGAAATTGTGGACGAGTATGATTACCTGCCATTCTTCTACTCCCGCTCCTTCGACTTGTCGTGGCAGTTTTATGGCGACAATGTGGGCGAGAGTGTCATTTGGGGTCGTGAGGGGGCTGGAGCTCCTGGCTCAAAATTTGGAGCTTATTGGGTGAAGGACAACAAGGTCATGGGCACATTTCTGGAAGGGGGCTCTCCTGATGAGAACAAGTTGATTGCCAAGGTTGCACGAGAGCAGCCTACCGTGGATTCCAAGGATGACTTGGTTGCTGCTGGTTTAGGCTTCGCATCCAAGATCTAAATAGTTGTACCGCCCATGTAAATCCAGTCAGGAAGTGTTGTTGTGAAGGATACAGTATGCGATGGCCTCACCACTGTTGTACACCAATACTTGTGTTATGAATTCCTGAGGTAACCATGCTGAAGTTTATTTTCATACACATTCTCATCGGAATCACTACTGCATGCTTCTGTGAATGTTCTCTTGCTGTGAATGGATTGGTAGTAAAAGAAGTTGTGCAGATATCTGTACTATTAAGTACACATGGTCATGACGTCATGTTTTCATCAAGCAAGCAGTTATTCGCGAAAATCTCAGCAGCAGTAGCCACGCACAGAAGGACAAGCTCTGACAGAGGTGAACCAGAACTCGTGGAGAGGAAATTGAGCTGTGTTTTCAATAGAAACTAGTGTGCCATGTGCCGTTGCCACACCCTAAATTAAAAGTAAAACTAATTTTCTGATTTTTAAATTTATCAAAACCTCAAAATTCAATAACTTTCACACTGTGAGTTGGAACGCCACAAAACAAAGCCCATGCACCCCTCCTTGTCAAGGGCTTTCCAACGGTACTAAGCATGCGGCTAGGGAATGCACGGTCGAGGACATCTCAAGGTAACAAACAAAATAATCAAACAACCTGTCTATAGAAATGAAGTTTGTTCTCTTGTAAGGTTCATCTTGACATCTTGGACTAAGCTTGGGACTTTTGAGCCTTGGATCATGCTTGGTTCAACCCCTACAATTTCTTGCAACCACATTTTGATTTTAGAGGTTTTGGTCAACTACTATAGTTTGGCTTTTGACTTGTTCGTGTGTATTCTTGGATTCCTAATTTTTATATGAATTTAAAGAATATGATTTATGGACACATGCAAGTTTGCATGCATTTTTTATGCATCTTTGAGTGATGTGGCTTCACAAATTCAATTTCTTCAATTATTAAAGGACTTGTGAGGAATTGCCATTTGGTGGTTATTTGATGACGACATTCTTCCTTTAGGGCAATGGCATGAAAAATCATCTTTTAGGTCATAAAAATTGTGTTTTAATACTTTATTTCTATTTATTTATTTTGTCTCACTTTTTTGTTACAATGCAATGTGTCACTATTTGGATTCTAGAAAATGGCATTTTTGAATTTTTGATGAATTTAATGATGTTTTTTAATGTTTTATTCTTTTCAAAGGAATGATCGTAATGCAAGGTCAATAATATTTTTCACAAAGTAGATTCAAGTTTTTATTTTTGGTATGCTAGTTTCCAACCTTAGCATCTACATCATACTAAAAGATTCAAACTAAATTCATCTTTGTCTAATTCTCATTGAACTATGAAGTTGAGATATTCCCACAAGCACGTTGTTAATAAAAAATACCAACTTTCTACTTTGAGGTTGTTGATCTCATAAATGGTATGGAATTTAACTTTGAAGTTTTTTATATGTATTCTACATGAAGTTGAGATTAAGAAGAAATTCATTGAAAATATCATAGTTAAAAAGAAAATCATTGAAAAATCTTGACACAAAAGTGACTATTTACTGCATTTTTTTTAATCCAAAATGCCAAAAGAGTTTTAGGTGATAAAAATATGAAAGTGGCAAGTCTTTTGCAATAAATGATCAAAACATTCTTTGCTACTGTATGTTGTGCACAATAAATTAAGTATGTTGCGATACTTTACAATAAATTGTTCAGGTTACCAGCCACAGTGAGTGCAAGCCGGGTGTCACTGCATGGGGAGTCTTGAGCAAAGGATTTCAGGAGTAGGACACATGTCCAGATGATGAAGTGCCAGATGGCATCTGTGAAATGGTAGTTAAGGACGAGATTATGAAAAATAATCTGTCAGTTACGGTAACATAGTACCAGTACGTACTGAGTTAACCCTGTAACATTAATCCTGAGCTAATGTTGATTGCAAACAGTAACTTAACCCCTAAATGACGGCTCCATGAGTCCATGACCATTGATTTCTTTTTTTTCTTTTTCTTTTGTAATTCATGACCATTGATTTCAAACCTCACTGCCCATCACGCAATTTGATGCCATTTTGCAACTAGATATGTATGAAAAAATTTGTATTTATTTTTCAAAGCTGGAATTACATGTCCTTTTCACTTCATAGATTTTTTGAAGAAAAAGTGAAGAAAAATGATATCAAATAGAAAATTATTTCAAAAAATCATAAAAATTCACCATGTGTGTATATTACAGTAATAAACATCATGGTGTAAACTCAATTTTTGTGCCATTCTATAATTAGAAAATAATAGGCATTGAAAATACATCCAAAGTTGAAATTGCAATAAAATATTCAATATAAGGATTTTTTCAAAATTCAAATTGGAATAGAAAATAGAGTAGATGACCTTCAGTGTGTTAGTTGGACTCAAATTCAAAAAATATTATTTTTTGTGGAGAAATTTTAGAGTATGGAGCAACAACTTCCCAAAATACACTATTATAGTCTTTTTAGTGTTTGTCTTTAGATAAATGAAAAGTTAGTGAAGCAAACAAATCACAAAATATACTATTAATGCAATTGAATACTCATCATAACCCACCACAAAAGATCAATCAGAAAATGATCACAGCGTTGTCATCCAAAAGCCACAAAATAACTCTAATGGCGTTCGAGGGTTATAGGACGAAGGGGTGATTTGGAAATCATCCTTTTTCATTACTGTATGAATCATTGGCTTGACAAATAGCAAAAATACTCATTGGAAGTCAAAGTACTATAGAAGACCTCCCCTTTTTACAACAAAATTTGAAGGATGAATAGTCGCACTTCTGTCCTACACAAGAGAGTCCCTGTCATTCATTGGCCACAAAACGTCCGCCTCAACGTTTAAAGGTTAAAGGACAAGCTAGTGACTGTGGAAATCATTCCTTCTAGCATTATGTGAACCATTGGCTCAAAAAAATCCGAAAGCATTTATTAAAAGTCAAATTATTGTGCAAAAAATTCCCTTTTTAAGCAAAATTTGGAGGCAGCAAAACATCTGCCTCGACGTTTAACCCCTTAAAGACCATCAATGCAAATTTTGAATAACAAATGAACGGAAATACATCCTAAATTCACCGAAATGCATTTTTTCATCCATCGATTTTTTTTTAAGACTCTTGTATGAGGTCTTTAACATTTATATGGTATGGATTATAAAGATTTTGCTTTGCAAATATTCTATAATTCAAAAGGTATTGGAAGGTCTAGTCGCAAAAAATAACTTCTTCAGTTCAAAAAATGACCCTTCAGAAACGACTTGAATCAAAAAATAAAATAAAAATCTTCAAAAATCACTATGACTAGAACTCAATATTTTAAACTTGTAGGAAAAAAAATCTTGTAAGAATCATAGATATTCAATCTACAATTGATTTTAGAAGGAATTTTCAGTTTTTGGTCCTAAATTTTATTGAAAAATATTGATTTGCACATTTGCTGATCCGACCATATAGATGTGATCTATAAATCATATTTTATAGCTTTTATTTGAGAATCATCATTAAAATATTGTTCTAAATTGCATTTAATAATAGATCTTTAAAATTTTAGAAATCTAGATTATTCCCTAGTCCTTTAGGGGTTAAAGGTTAAAAGACAAGCTAGTGACCATAGAAATCATTGTTTTTGGCATTGTGTGAATCATTGGCTTAAAAAAATCCAAAGGCATTTATTGAAAGTCAAACTATTGTATAAGAATTTCCCTTTTTAGCCCCTAAAGGATTATTTGTCCCCTCAGGGGATAATTTGGGTCCGGGTAGGTTCCTATTGTCTCAATTTTTAGTGATAGGTTTTGAATTTTTTTGAGGTTGTGTATTTTTGCAAGAGCTTTGTGAATATATAGTTTTTAATTTAATTGATGCCCGGAAGCAAAAGTTATGGCACAATAACCCAAAATAGAGTTTGGCGGGCAACAGAAAAAAATCTTGGAAAGTCAAAATAATTTTTTTTCAATTCAATTCCATCTAAAAGTTATTAACAATTTTGTTTTCTTTCAATCATAAACCCTCCTCTACTTAACAATTTTTTAATGAGTGAAAATTAAGTGCTTTTTCTCCTAAATTTTTTTGTAGATTTTTAACTCAACTACTTAGCATAAATAAGCTGAAAATCAAAATCAATAGAGCAAAAATTTGAACTAAACAAATTCAAAGCCAAAAAATCTAGTCAAGCAAGGTGCCAAAAAACTTGTTTTCTTCACTTTAAATGCATATATCTTGTAATCTACGTGGTCAAAGTTTCTGAAATTTCTTCCACATATTCATGTACTAGTCAAGTATAAGATCTTACGGTTAAATATGCAAAAAAAAAAATTTAAAAACTCTTTTCTCTTTGTAATAGAAACGACAATTTTGAGTGGTTTTTGATAGGAAAATCACCTTGGTCCTTTAGGGGTTAAGCAAAATTCGGAGGATGAATAGTTGCACTTTTGTCTTACAAAGAAAGATTCTCTTTGTTCATTGACAAAAAATGGTTGTGGAGTTGTGTATGGGTTAAGTATTTATTGGATAATAGCGGAAAAATTCTTCTATGTAAGATAGAAGTGCATTTGTTCATCCGTGGAATTTTTTGTGAAAAGTGGAGATCTTGCCATTAGATGACATTTTAGGCCTTTAAAGGACTGCAAATTCTCGGATTGTTGGGAGCATGGAAAATTGTGCTACATTAGCAGTCTGACGTGGTTGAGAGACTGCCACGTCAGATTATAATATTTTTTTAATTTATTTTCCAATTTTTTCCAATTTTTCAGTTTTTTTATTTTTAATATTTTGGTAGCATATTGTTGGTTTATAGCAAAGGAGACAAGCTTGAAGCGACGCTTTCCTTGCCTCAAATCTCACCTATTGATAATTGTTTGACCATAACATTCACTAGTTTTCAAGTTCATCTACAAAATTCATCCACACATTATGAAGAATTAAAGTAAGCTTCAATATTGGGATAGTGGCAAAACATTTATGGTGTGCCTTAGTTTTTTGGTAATTCTAGAATCCATTGAGTCACATACTAGTGTCATTTGACCATCTACCATAAAAAAAACTTTTGATGGAACAAACATGATTGCTTCATTGACATTTGTGGGAATGAAGGTGGAGACATTACTTTTATAATGAAATCCATTGTTCGTCATGAATCCTCAAAAGCTATGGGATAATTTGAAGATGAGAGCTTGACTATTCATTGTCAAAACATAAGAATTGTGTCCAAAGTCAAATTTTAGACCTCATTTTGGCATAGCAAAATAATTTTTTCAAAAAAAATTGAACTAAAAACGGTTGGGAAATCAAGCTAACTTTCAACTTTCCAAAAAATCCTTTGATTTTGAGCCTCCAAGAAAAATTAGGGACAAAATTCAGAGAAGATGTTTGAAAATGTTAAAGAAATTGATGTTCCTTTCAACTTCTCTCTGAATTTGTCCATAACTCAGTTTGATTGGAGATTCAAAATCTCAGACATATTTTTAGAAATGAAAGTAAGCTTGATTTTTTTATTTTTTTTATTCAAAGTTTTTTTAAAAAGTGTTCTACTATGCCAAAATGAGGCCTAAAATTCTGATTTGAACAAAAATTTTAATTTTCACTTAACTATGAGCGGTTGAGCTCCTAATAATCATCTAATTTACATATCCCATTAGGGAGATTTGAAGGTTGTTCTAGACTTGTTCCCCTATTTTGAACCAACATTAATGCTGTCAGAAATTTAAAAAAATATATATATATATATATATATATATATGTACATTTTATTTATTTAATTTAATTTTCAAAAATCTGATGTGGCACTCTCTCAACCATGTCAAACTGCGTATGTGGCAGAGTTCCCAGAAATAAATTGGGAACTCACAATCTTCTTGTGGCTTCAAATCTCTTCTAATGCCAAATGGGTTGTTTTATCTCATACCACCCCACTTGTATAAGATGTTCTCTACTGATATCTATACATACGAAATAAGCAGATTTAGAAGCTATAGGATGTAGACACCAAATTTTTGATTTTCTTGAACTTGAATGCCAAAGATCCTAAAATTATAGTTCATGGAGCAGGAAACATCTTCAAAATTGAGGTAAAGGAGAACATCTTAAAAATCAAGGAAACGTGATCTAATATTAGTGATTTACAATGAATCAAGGGCTTCACTAATCCTGATCCAACCTCCTCCCATGCCAAGCCAATATGCCCTATTGTCATTTCCTTCAGCTTGGACATAGATTGATCAAGCTTGCCAACGTTTGATAATGTGGGATTTTTTTTCTTCCTCTAAATCTAGTTGAAATCTAGAATTCTACCATATTGTTTATATTTTGAAGAAATTATTGTATGTGCAAGCTATAAATTGTTGAAAGAAGGGCTTTGAATGAGAGTTTTCTTGAAGCTAGTTCCCTATTGGAATTTTTTGGTACATATTCCCTAATTAGAAATGTTATGAAATTTTTTGAACATGTGACCATCTTTGTTGCAAAAAGAGAGCACAAAAATTTGAAGAAAAAAAACAAAATGAACTTGTGCAAAAGCCTCCACAAATCAGAGTTGCCTGCAATTAGATGCTCCTAAAAACATTTTCTTTCAACTTCAAACGCTATAATCTCGCAATCTGTGTGGTCAAAACCTCCATATTTTAAACTACAATATGATGAAGTAGTCTATCACTAGATTTTGCGATAAGGTGCAACACGATTTCATTTGTCCTTTTCTAAGGACCTTTGCCATCAAAACAACCCAGTTTGAGCGCTTTTTTGGTGAAACATAGTCAAAGAACTTTAGGGATTAATCCCTAATCTATTATATTAAGTAGAGTGTTACGACCCCGGTCACGACCTGTTGTCACAAATACGATCACATTTTCATCCCAATTGTCTTATTATATCATCTCCAATGTTTATCATCTAATTTAGTAAAACTCTGACCGGCTATCCAATCCATATATTTCTAAGTTTAACCCCTAAAGTCCCAAGGTCATTTTTTTGTCAAAAATCACTCAAAACTGTGACTTTTGTTGCATTCATCTAAAAGATAAAAAAAAATATTTTTTTTAGAAACTAACCGTAGGATCTTATACTACACTTTTTACAGATCATGTAGTAAAAATTTTGTGATGTTTGACCATACGGATTGAAAGATATCAGCATTCAAAGTGAAAGAAAAAGTTTTTTTCAAGAAGATGCTCTAATTGCCCGAAAAACAAGATTGTCCATAACTTTCTCATAAAAAGTCCAAATGAAATGAATCAAAGCTTCCCAAATAGGCAAAAATATAATCTATAAGGAAAAAAAATTAAAAAAATTAAATTAAATTTTTTGCAAATTTTTTTTGCTGCCCCCTCTCCCCTGTTTTGAGCTTATTTGGGCATAACTTTTGCTCCTGGGCACCAATTGAAATAAAAATTACATTCCCCAAAAGCTAATAAGTTTTTCTATCTTATGGAAAAGTTTCAGAAAGTTTCATTAAAAATTGAGCTCATAGGAACCTGCCCAAAATCCATTTTGTCCCCCGTAGGGACAATGGGACTTTAGAGGTTAATGTTGCATTGCAACAAGTTTGTGCTAGTGCATACATATTTATGAATGTGAATGTAATCAACATTCTAGTAAGCACAAATTATGCTATTGGCTTAGAAAATGGAAACAAACAAACTTGACTTTAATCCCTAAAGCACCAAGCTGCTTCTTTTTGGCAATATAGCAATTTTAGGTAGCTCACTATGAATGGATACACTAGCACAGACTTTGCTTGTGTATTTTACCTTTGAAATTTTCACACAACATATAAATGAGGTTTTTCTTTAAGGCCCAATACTTTTCATAACTTTTGACTATGTGGTTAAAAACTTATTGCATGGTATGTTACTCTTTTTTCAACTGAGCAGTTCATCAAATTATAAAAAATCACTTTTTTCATAAACAAAAATTTGAAATTGGTTTTCTAGACTTATATATGCATAGGAAGCTTTGAATCATTCCATTTCAATCAATGAGATGAAAGTTATGAGGGGAGTTTTAGTTTGTGGACAGTTATGGATTCTCTACTTTAAAATAAACTTTGAAGTCGTTTATTTAACTCAATTTTAAATATTTTTTGAAAAAAATAAAATCACAAGATCTAGATTGTTTATTATAACATTACAATCCTTGAAGCTAGCATCCTCAATTCTATAATTAAATTCTTAATAATTTAGTATTTTGAATCATTCTCTATTTCTTTCTACTTACGATTTTTTTCTTATATATTGTACAATTCTAAATGATCTCAAAAATTTTCAAGCATGTAGCCAACTTGCCTTGAAAAATGAATCCAAAGAAGCACTAGCATTTTGGACATTTTTTCATACAAATGTGACCTTGTGAAATACAACTACCTTGTTTTCCCTAGGGCCCAAAAAAGGATTTTTGTCAACTCAAACGCTAATATCTTGCAATCTACATGGTGGAAATTTCTGAAAGCTTTTCCACATCTTCTCAAACCACTGTACTACAAGATCCTATAGGTGCATTTGTCCAAAAATGTTTTTTTTTCCTAAAGTTTTGCACTTGTACTAGAATTGGCAATTTTGGAGCGTTTTTGGTGAAAATGTAGTCAAGGAACTCTAGGGCTTAAAGTAACTTCCAAAGTAGGGTTTTTATTTGTGCAATACGTTGCAAAGTGCAAATTTTGGAACAAATTATTGAAGTTTTGTGAAATATTTATTCACTTTTGAATGAATGAAACCGACAAAAAATCACACTATATTTTCAAAATAAGATGATGTGACCACAAGTTCAATGCAAATGCAATTACAACATTACTATCACTGGGGTATGTTTATTTTGAATTCTTTATACTGGTATTCATGGATGTAAATAGTTTCATTCATACTGTACATGTTGGTTTCATGAATGCAAAGAGCTATTTGCTCAAGTTTAGGTTGCACATAACATCTTTCATTAGTAGAATTAGGGGGTACTTGGGCTTCATGCAAATAAATAAAATCATAAAAATTTATTATGTTTACAATCAAAGTATTGAAGAAATTGCTATCCTAGCACTAATATTACTTACCTTATAAAGCAAATTTCTACAATGACAATAAAGAGATACTAAAAATATAGCATTAGTATTAGTATCTCTTTATCGTCATTGTAGAAACTTGCTTTACAAGGTAACTACACCTAAAATCGCACGGTTTCTAAAATTGCACACTGGATATTCTTGCCTAAAATGTACTCCCACTATTCATATGACTCTGTGATCGCTTTTAGGTGCACCGATTTCCAGCACTTTGAAAATTTGTAGTTTATTCACAAGATGTCCAAAAAATGCATTCTAAGAGAATCTAGAATCTTGTTTTGACTACCAATGGGACCCAACAATTTGTTTTCAATATAATAGTGAAAACCATGCTGAATTGCTTAACTATGCGATTTAAGGTGCAGTTACCTTATGTGCAACCTTCGTTTCCAATTCCCTCTTCACCTTAAGGAATTCAACTTCTAACAAAAGTTTGAATGTGTTGTTTCTTCACTAGTACAAATTCGCCATAGGCTAAAATGGTTTTGTGCTAAATTTGTATTTAAGCTATTACAAATTGCACTAAAACTAACACATAATTAACACATAACTATTTCATCCTATAGTAGATTTCTATTATTTCTTCATTTTTGAAGGAGAGCTTTTTGCTTTGTATATATAAATAATACATTGATATATGCTATCATTGAGGTCACAAAATTAGCACCACTTGTAGAAGTAGAGTCACTACAAAAAAATAGACTTGCAATAATTAGCACTATATAATAATATATAAACCTACACTAAATTAACCCCCTAAATGACCATTGCCATTTGGGGGACAAATAGTATTCTGGGCAGGTACATACAGCCTGAATTTTTATCTTTTTTTTCTTAAACTTTTTTTCAATATAGAAAAATTGATAAGCTTCATGGGAATATAATTTGTTTAATGGGTGCTCACGAACAAAAGTTATGCCCAAATAAGCTCAAAACAAAGGAGAGGGGGCAACAAAAAAAAATTCAAAAATTTGATATTTGATATATTTTATTTTCATAGATTATATTTTTGTCTACATCTGATGCTTTGAATCGTTCCATTTGGATTTTTTATGAGAAAGTTATGGACAATCTTGTTTTTTGGGCAATTAGAGCATCTTCTTGAAAAAATAACTTGTAGGATTCATTTCTGAATGCAATTTTTACAATTTTCCAGGAAAAAAAGTTCTACATGGTTTGGATTTTTTGCTAGATCAATTGGACCATTGGAATTAGTGCATTTAAATTCCATCTTAGAAATACTAATAATTTAGGTTTTTTTTATTTATTTCGTACCTACTTCTACTTAATAAAATTTTAGAGTATAAAAAGATTAGAGGACATTTGAGGCCTTTAGAAGATTGTTTCAGGCTTGTTCCCAATGCTATCTAGATTCTTTGAACAACCGGTACAAGTTGTCAGAACTTCTTTTTTTATCAATTTTTTTTTCCTTCCCCCTTCCCAAATATCATTCTAAGCATTTTTTTTTTTTTTTTTAAAAATGATGTGCCACAGTCGCAACCACATCAGCCAGCAATTATCCTACGTTCTCGCACTCTGGGAACGCAAGATAACTTGCAGTCTTCTAGAGGCCTCAAATGTCCCTTAATGTTAAGTTTTCCTGAACCTTTTTTTCCCCTAGAATCTCAACTCAATTCTCCATCATAAAGATTTAAACTTCAAAACACTATAGTGCAAAAAATTGAAGTTAAGAAGGTTCAAAGTCAAATAATCTAGTCCTGCAATGAGTTGAAAAACTTGTTTTTTTCACTTTAACCCCTAAATGCCCGAGGCACCCAAATGTGGTGTTTGCAAAACTTTGAAGTTAAATAAACCTAACCAAGTTGCTATTTTTAGTAGGTTGTATTTTTAGAAAGTTCTTCTCGAAGTCTAATTTTAGCATCAAAAATCCAATCTTGAAAATAAATGATAGTGATTTTTCTATTCATGATTTTGTACAAGGGTACCCAATGCAATCTTGACTTCCCGTAGTGTTGAGAGCTCTTGGAAATGAGCCTCAAATACACTAGATCTTGGAGGAAAAATTTGCATTCAAAATTCATTTAAAAAAATTATAGAGTAGATTTTAAAAAGCCATAAATTGATTGGGGTTATACAAGTTAGGCTCTTTAACCTCAATTTTTTTGGTTACCAACTTTTTAGATTTGACTTGTGAAAAGAGGGTTGAAAGACTTTACATCACTTTTGCAGTTTTAACAACCTCATGGTCAATCAGTATAATCTTTTGCTCCATAAGTGATTTTGTTGTGTTTTCTTTCTCTATGAGATCTCTTACATGTCTAGTATGAATTTGTATGGTTACAATTCAAAAAATTGATACAACTTATCAAAATGTTGGCATTTTGTTCAAGTTAGAACAAATTCCAAGAAACTCAAAACAAGCCTTGGGCATTTAGGGATTAAACGCAGATATCTTGCAATCTTTGCTGTCCAAATTTCTGAAATTTTTTCTACACATTCTCATACTAATTAGGTATAGATCCTACGATTAGATACGAAACCCCCCCCAGTGCTATAGAACAACTTTGCTATAGAAATGACAATTTTGAGTGTTTTTTGGCAGAAATAAGGCCTTGGTCCTTTAAGGCTTAAAATAGTGCAATTTTATAACTTAGTACATTTTGAACTGGTAAAATATGTCAATCTACTGTGAAAAAATGAAAGTAGAATCCTAGATTGTTGCAAAGCAAAGCAGTTCAATGGTGTCAATCAAGAAGTACCACCATTATTTATTGAACTTTTACATATCACTCAACTATAAAATGAAGAACCCTATTAATACTATCCCTACCTGAATTAATCTATTTAGGTTATGTAGTATATTGTATTAGGAAAAACTTGGTTAACCCCTAAAGGACCATTGTCCCTTCGGGGGACAAATGAGATTTCGGGCAGGTACCTACGGGCTCAATTTTTAGTGAAACTTTTTGAAACTTTTCATAAGATAGAAAAACTGATTAGCTTCGTGGGAATATAATTTTTTTTTCAATCGGTGCTCGGGAACAAAAGTTATGCCCAAATAAGCTCAAAACAAGGGAGAGCGGGCAGCAAATTTTTTTTGCAAAAAATGAAATTTTTAATTTTTAATTTTTTTTCCTTATAGATTATAATTTGCCTATTTGGGAAGCTTTGATTCATTTCATTTGGATTTTGTATGAGAAACTTATAGACAATCTTGTTTTCCGGGCAATTAGAGCATCTTTTTGAAAAAAACAAACTTGTAGGATTCATTTTGGAATGCAATTTCTGCAATTTTTCAAAAAAGAAGTTCCATGTGGTTTAGTTTTTGTGCTAGAACAATCTCACCATTGGGATTAGTGCATTTTAATTCCATCTAAAAGATATTAATATTTTAGATTTTCCTTCTATCTTGTACTATCGTCTACTTGATAATTTTTTTAAGAATGAAAATTAAGTTTTTTTGAATTTCTTTTCTTTTCCTAGACTCTCAACTCAATTCTCCACTATAAAGATTTAAAGCTCAAAACTTTGTAGTGCAAAAAATTTAGGTTAAAAATGTTCAAAGTCCAAAAACCTAGTCCCACAATGTGCTAAATTTTTTGTTTTTTTCACTTTAAATGCAGATATCTTGCAATCTGTGAGGTCAAAAATTCTAAATTTTTTTCCATACATTGTCATACTAGTTAGGTATAAGATCTCACCGTTGGATGTGCAAAAAAAAACAATTTTCAGATTTTTTACTCTTTGCACTAGAAATGGCAGTTTTGAGAGTTTTTTAGTAGAAAAAATGGCCTTGGTCCTTTAGGGGTTAAACCACAACTTTAACTCCGTGATGGAATTGGCAAAATGCTCCCCTAAAAATCTTGAAAATTCCTATACCCTTGTACTAATATTAAAGCCAAGTTGAGGTTTGATGGTCCATATTGTATTGGGTGGTACGGGTTGGCATTCCTTGCCAAATAATTAATCATAATTGTGACTTGTGATTGGATAGATGCTTGAAAATGGAGAGAATTTTTTTTTTCCATACAAAAAAATTGAAACAAAAATCCCCCCAAATTTTGGTATCTATTAGAGTTATTCATAAAGTCCCCCAGAGTTTGGAGGGGACTTTTTCCGACAAATTTCCTCTGATAGATGACTCCGCAGGCGACCATGACCCCGTAGGTGACCAAGACCCCGTAGGCAAATTCCGGATGAAACTTATTTTTGGTCAATTTGGGCACAAAAGAAAATTCGATACCCACTTTCATATTGACTTTTTGCCCAAAACCTGCTTTTTCACAAAACTGCGGGGTTTAAACCCCGGTTTTGGGTACTTTACAAATAACTCTATTATTAGAAATAGTTTTTGTGAACCTGTACTGCACTGTACTGTACATCGCCCAGAAACTTAACCCTGGTGCGAAAGCATTCTGATTTGAGCTCTGCGTGCTGCCTCAGGACCACGGACGCGCATGACGCACGACGACGCCGGCAACTGCGGTTTGCGCGACCCCCCTGATGGTAATGCAATCGGCGCACATCGTCTTGGCCTGGCTTGTGTTGTACTCTCATTTCTGAATACATCCTTTTTTTTTCTTTTTTCTTTTGAAACAATGAATACATCCTTTCATTTGCACCCAGAAAGTATAAAAAACAACTACTCGACGTACTCCGATGTGCTTGTCTCGCAAAGTCAATCATGGTGTTCGATCAGTTCTACAGTAACCGTAACCGCAGCTGATGGTTGGAAGCCCTGGAATGTGGAAACTTAATTACTGCCACGCAACTCCCGACGATGATCTTCCCAAATTCTCACGGACTGACGACGGAAGCACGATCCTCGTACTGTATATAACTTATATACATATATTTTTGAAACAAACGAAACGGAATTTCATTGCGAGGGCAAAATACAGGACCGCCAGCCACAAGCGGCCTGGCGGGAATAAAGAACCACAGACTGACGTACTGTGTATATTATTCAATTCTTAGACCGGCACCAACTCAGTTTCTCCTTCGTACGTACTCCAGTCGATCAAATCTCTTGACGGCGCAGACATTGGAGACCACTGCAGCTTCGAACGAACGGGTGAAGTTATTCCACTGGAAGCCCCTCCAGGTTTACAATTTTTTCTCATCAGCTTACCATTCTGAGCTGGTGAGTGGAAGCTCCGACGGACTCGCCGCAGATGGCGGATCCTGGGGCCTGTTTGGATTCGCGAGTCCATGATGTCCTCGCTTAATTACTAGTGTTGTGGTCATCTGCTTTGGGACTTCAGCTAGCGATCAAGTCACCATGAACCTGGTGTGTAACTAGCTAGCTGAACGTAATCCTGTAGCACAGGGTTGCATCCCGTGGAGGTGGATGAAAGGGTTATTAAAGCTATCAGCAAGCTGTGCTTGAATATTTAATGGAATCGTTCCGCCTCCAACTCCCCACGATTGATCTCAGTTCTCTGATTTTTTGCAGAGCTAGGAATACTCTCGTGCGGTGACCATTGCGCTTGCTTGCAACTGAGATTTTGCGGATGCGCCAGCGACTCTAAATCAGCGGCGACGCGAAGGTCCTAACAATGGATGACCTGCCAAAGAGATTCGTCAGGTGAGTACTTACTTACCCCCTCACTCCCTCCGTGAAACTCAAGTCCAAATCCTCACTATCGCATTGTTATCTCTCTGTCAATAGTGCGTGGGTTTCAGAGTCGTTTGGGAGGCGAAATATGTTCAAATTTAAGTGCTGGGTGGATCAGTAGGTGGGTCATTTTTCTGTCAAATGTTAAGGGAGATAAGTCTCCACCATCGGCAGTAAGAAGATGAATCTCTAATCACAAAACAGGAAGATTAGTTAGTTTTAAACGTTGAAAAGTCGTTAGCTACTGGCTAACGTTGGAAGACTCATTGGAGAATGTGACGGGGCTGCCACATAGCTAGTTTCTCCAACGATGAGAATGGAACCCAGATGTCACAGTGCGCTCTGGAAAATTACGCGATGAGGGCAATGCAATTTCAAATTTCTACAAGAAACGCTGCTATTGGGATTCAGAATCCGTGCCACATTTGAAAAGATTGGGAATTCGAATTCATGCCACATTTGAAAAGATCAGGATTCAAAAATCAGGATTCAAAAATCAGGATCCGTGCCACATTCGAAACGTAACTGTAGAATCTCGTGGCTGAAATCGTGAACTCTGGCCCCTCGTGGCTGAAATCGTGAACTCTGGCCCCTCGTACTAACAATGTTGTGACATTTCCAACCCTAATTGCCAGATTTCGCTCCAACCGCGATTCAGAAGACGGCTACAACTCGGACTCGTTATCCGCACCCTTGCGCGGCAACAACGAGCTCTTCGCCGTGAACTCCCGCGGCTCGGCTGTGCGCCGCGGCTTAGAGAAAGGCTCCCTTGGTTTTTTCCGTTCCAGCAAAGGTCAATCCTTCAAGCTTCAAAGCACCAGAGACGAAAACGACCCCAATCTCTCCAGAATCAAGAAGAACAAAAACTCCGCCAAATACTTAGACCCCGCAGGCAACTTCCTGTACCGATGGAACACGTTCTTCGTGGCAACGAGCTTGGTGGCCGTGTCCATGGACCCGCTGTTCTACTACCTCTTCTTCGTCGACAACGAGAACAACTGCGTCGCGATCTCGGACGAGCTGAAGAAATCGGTGACGGCGTTCAGGACTATGACGGACACGCTGTACATGATTCACATGTTTCTGCAGTTCAAGACGGCGTTCGTTGCGCCATCCTCTCGCGTGTTTGGAAGGGGGGATCTTGTTACTGATCCGAAGAAGATCGCCGCGAGGTATCTGCGGAAAGATTTCTGGGTGGACCTCGTGGCCATGTTGCCGATTCCACAGGTACGGGACGGCACCAGCCTCATAAGAAGTCGATTAGGGTTTCGATTCTCAGGAAGTTGAGCAAGCTAAACCCCAAACTAGTCGTGACGTTCTAAGCCCTGAAATAGTTTCTATCATTAAAATGGTGAGGTTTTAAGTATTATTGTTGGCATGTCCATGAGGATACCGACGCGCCAAGTAATGCAGTATTTGGATACCGTATGTAAGATATCACAAGGCTTCGAAGTTTGATTGGTACATGACCTAAATCTGACACTAGTTTCGATGTTGACGCTATGTGCATTCTCAAAATTAATATGTTCTCAACTGCTCATTATAATTTACACAAGATTGTGGTGTGTTGCATTTAATTCAGGTAGGGTGTTACAATTAGATGCAGTTTCCTTAGTTACTTCTGATGTTAATGACAAACTTCTGAGGATATTTTGCCTTTGTGTGTTGTCCATCAGTTATTCTATTTCGTTCCGAGAGTTTTTGCTGTTTTGGGAGTTGATTGTGAACTATTTGCGTATTTTGTTGTTGTTTGGCCTGCGAGAGAATGTCGTTTCTTGATAGAGTGAAATAGTTTGTTACAAAACCTATTGATTAGGGTGATGGACTTTGTGCCTGGCGATGGGTACAGATCCTGATCTGGGTGGTAATTCCCAGCCTGACCACCGACACCCCGGCGTTGGACACGAAGAAAGCACTTCGCTTCATTATCTTCTTCCAGTACATTCCTCGGCTGTTCCGCCTGTTTCCTTTGACATCCAAGATCATCAACACGACGGGCGTGCTCATGGAAACCGCGTGGGCGGGCGCCGCTTTCAACCTGCTCCTGTACATGCTGGCCAGCCATGTAAGTCACTGGTCCTCACCACCTTTCAGGATTTAGAGTTGGATTGCTCAACACTCAACAATGGTTCAACAATGGTTTCATTTTCAAGACAATTTCGTTAGGTCTAGTAGACTTTGTGACATTTGGTTACAGGAATAGTGCACTCAGATTGTTGATTACGGGTTTTGAAATTTTCAATCGACGAGGGTTATAAGTAGGATGGTGCTTATGATTATACGAAAGAGTCATGAGGATTACACGCTTTGATTTGGGGTACGAGGAGCTGTTTGTTGTCGTTAACCCGAGCGAGAGACTCAGCAATGGTTTGAAAATTTAGAGAGTTTTGGGTTTCGAAAATTCAAGATGTAGTGGCATTTGGGGTCCATCGTTTTAAGGAATCAATTTCTTAAATCTAGCAGAACTAGCTCATGTGGTTATAGAAGTAGCGGCGTTCTAAGATTGCTACATTATGATTTGCTAAAGAAATACACTCAAACCTCTTACCACCGTGGTCCCAACGTTAGCACTATGACATTGTTTGAATGTGTGAGAAGTATGCTTCAACCTAAGATAGTGTGGCAAACGTTTTTCATTGTGATGCCGTTCGGATGTGTGACAAATGTGCTGTAGTCAATGAAAAGTGGCAAGTGCGGAAAATATCAATGTAGGTTGCTGTAAAACCAACCGTTCCCCTATTCTATCATAATTTGGAGACTACATTCATTAGAGGAATCCAACCTCGGACTGTCCAAGATAATTCATTGTTGGAGTGCCATAGAAGTGTTGAATGGTCTTGGATTGGCATTCTTCAATGACATGCATTCCTAAATGACGGAATGGGGTCACTGTTGGTTGGTTTTACAGCAGCCTTACTAGATTGTCATTTAGAGAATGTGATAAGAAAGTGGTTTGAGAGTATTCGTACCAAGGATTACATGGAAAGAGAATTATGAATTTTTTTTAATTTGGAATAGGGTTTGGTATTGCTCCCATGCAGGTGGTGGGCGCTTGCTGGTACATGCTGTCCGTGGAACGTCAGCAAAAGTGTTGGTCGCAAGTATGCGACGCGGAGCCCTTGTGCAGCAGAGCGTTTCTGGATTGCGACTCGTTGTCGAGTGCCAACCCTGCCCGAGCTAATTGGTTGAACGCTACGAATGAAGCTTCCAGTTGCACTGTCGACAATTTCAAGTACGGAATCTACGAAAATGCCATCTCGAACAACATCACGGGGGCCAGCTTCCTGACGCGCTACTTCTACAGTTTGTGGCTTGGCTTATTGGCTCTCAGGTACATGCTTCTGTTTCCCAAACCCTAAATGAGCTATGGTTGTTTCTTGTAATTCATCATGTCTGCCACTGAATCCCATTGCTTGGCATTTGAATGGGACCTTTTGAAGCGAAGGTCTAAGCATACCACATTGTTGTGTTGCAGCTCGTTAACTCAAACCCTAAATGTGAGCACCTATGGGTGGGAGATCATCTTCGACATTCTCATCATCATTGCCGGCTTGCTGCTCTTTGCCTTCCTCATTGGTAACATGCAAGTAAGAGACTCTTCACGTTCTCTAAACGCACTCTGTTGACCTTTTGTAGCTGAATTTCAACTACTAGAAATCCCCCTCCCAGAAAATCTAGTCGCCTTAAACCTTGCCAATTGAAACAGCATTTGAGCAGTTTCTAACGTACATCCTGTCAATTGTAACACTTCCTAGATTATTGTTCTGAGGAGTGGGTTCCTCAAATTATGTATTCTAGCTAGTGCAGGGTTTTGGAGAATCGGGGGTGGACTAGTGTCTGATTGAACGTGTGGCATGGGTTGATTAGACCTACCTGCAATCTCTTACGTTGAGGTTGGAGGAGATGAGAGTGAAGCGTCGAGATTCAGAGCAATGGATGCGGCACCGCAACTTGCCCCATGACATAGTACAGCGAGTCCGTCGTTACGACCAATACGAATGGGTGGCAACTCGCGGAGTAAACGAGGAGTGGCTTGTGCAAAGTTTGCCTTCGGATCTTCGGAGGGACATCAAACGCCATCTCTGTCTCAACCTTGTTCGAAATGTGAGCCTCACCTCGCACATGCCTCGCAAATCATGATTTCATAATTTTACAAACATTGGTTTTACCAAACATTCTCGAGGAACTGCCTGAGAATCTTTGGAATCAATGAATGGTGAGCCAAGAAAAGGAATCCATCTTTTTCTGGTTCTCAATCTTGAGCCCGATCACGTTATGTTTGCATTAGGCAGGCACGTGGATCACGTTATGATTACTTGTTATCTTGCATCCTGTCCTTGTTTGCAAGTGGGGTCTTGAGACAGTGTGCCCGATAATGCAATACACTGTTTCACTAATGGACTTGTTCTGCAATATTTTTTAGTTCTCTTGATTCCTTTGTTGGTACTGCAGAAAGGGTGCATGCTGTGTACATACCTAGAATGTTATGTACACATTGATTTGCATTGCATTGCATTGACTGAAGCATAAATGTTTTGCTGCTGCTTACCCTCAGGTGCCGTTCTTTGACCAAATGGACGAAAGTTTGTTGGATGCAATGTGCGAACGCCTGAAGACCGCTCTGTGCACGGAGGGCACCATCATCCTCCGTGAAGGCGACCCTGTCAACGAAATGCTTTTCATCATTCGTGGTACTCTAGAGAGCATGACAACCAACGGCGGTCGGTCGGGGTTCTTCAACTACGGAGTTCTGAAAGCAGGTGACTTCTGTGGGGAGGAGTTACTGACATGGGCTCTGGATCCCAAGCCGCAAAACCATTTGCCCATTTCCACACATACCGTGAAAGCGGTGATGGAGGTGGAAGCTTTCTCTCTCTCCTCCGAGGATCTCAAGTTCGTTGCCAGCCAGTTCCGTCGCCTTCACAGCAAACAACTGCAGCACACGTTCAGGTACTACTCCCACCATTGGCGAACATGGGCCGGGTCTTTCATCCAAGCTGCTTGGCGCAGGTACCAACGCCGCCGCTTGGCTGATCTTCGTCGCAGCCAGGAAGGCCAGTACCTGCACGAGTCCTTGCAAACGGGCGCCTTGCCCACAGACGGACACAGCCTGGGGGCCACCATTCTAGCGGGCAAGTTCGCCAAGAATGCTATGCGTGGAGTGCAACGGCTCCGCAGCATGCAAGCCGCGGAACTCACACGAATCTCAAACATCCCCAAACCAGCTGAGCCAGACTTCTCCCTCGACTCCTGAACATTGCAACTCAGATAGCTCCCTTCCCTTTGTGGGAGAGATCAACATGTGGCGCATTCAGTGGAGTTCATCTCCCCACAGAGACTGCTATTTTTTGGCATAGCCCACTGGGTCTATGGATGAGAATATCCACAACAAAAGCTCGCTATCTACATAGGGCTTATGTTCGTGGATGGTTCAGAAAAATGGGCTGTCAAATTCTCTTGCACCTCCGGTGTTCCCTGTTACAGAATCCCAATCATCTCCATGAAAGGATATGTGAGCATCTGCACATGTATGCAGAACTATTTGACGTTGCATGTGCTTGTGCTGGCAACAACGTTAGCATCCGGCCAGACTGCAAGGACTCCAACAGTGTCGCTGGGAGTGACTTGATGATTTGAAGCTGGATTTCGAGTGGTCTCTCATTCCAAGGCCTGTATCTTCATGGAACTCGCAATTCAGGTGATGTTCGTCGTCGTTAATTTACATATAAATAGTGAAGTTTGGAATGCATTGATCTGTCAAGGACAGCAGCAGCTCGTTCAGTATGAGGTTTGGGGTGTCATATGAAATGTTCTTAGACTGGATGAGGTGAAGAAGGGCTTCTTTATTCTTGTGCCTGGACATTTTAGGATTTGTGGCTATGCTTTCGGCACAATCATTTGTTGATAGGGTAGTGAAATAGATGGCAGTGGGCTTATGAGCATGGTTCAGTTGCCAATCTGTGTAAGGTAACTACACCTAAATCGCAACAACTAAGCAATTCAGTATGGTTCTCCCATTATTATATTGAAATTTTTTTTGTAGGGTCTTGTTGGTAGTCAAAAGCCGGGGATTCTAGATTCTCTTAAAATGCATTTTTTGGACACCATGTGATTAAACTATGAATTTTCAGGGTGCTAAAAATAGGATTTAGGGTAACCAATTGTAGACTTTCAAGAATAGTAGAAGTACATTTTAGGCAAGAATGTAGATTGTGCGATTTTAGAAAGCGGTCAAAATTAGGTGTAGTTACCTTAATTTAGGAGAAGGGGGACTTTTTGAGTTACAATACCATTTGTAGTGTTTTTGTGATAGGTAGAAGGGGTACTTTAGCCCTTCATGGACCAAGACTTTCCAATTGGGTCTCATGTTTGTTTAGCAGATTTGGTAGGTCATTGGGGGATTCTTTTGAATTTCTTTGTTAAGTTCTTACAACATTTTGCAGTGATTCTAGTCATATAAAATATAGCCTCTTTTGAAATATATTATTTGTACAATATGATGGATTGATTCAAACCCTGAATTTGGGATCCTTGTCCACATTGTCTGTCACAAGTTGTCATCATGATTTCATCCATTTAGATGGTTATGTATTCATTCTTACTCATTTCATCCAGATTCAGAAGCATTTTCAAATTTCAAATTCAATCTTCACAATTGAAATAATGTGCAATAGGGTGTTGTTGCAAATGTTACAATTATTGTATGAATATGCTATTGTAAGTACATAATGCTTTTGTACATAAATTAACTTAACTTAGTGAAGATATTGAGGGTTGAAAGTGTTTGATGAACGACTTCTAGAAAAACTATAGAATCAAGGTGACTTCTAGGATGATTTCCAAGGAAACTGTAGAATGGAGGATGTACTTTTTCATTTGAACTTCGATAATTTTTGGCTAACTACCTTGGTGATAGGGATTTTACTTTTCTAAGGTTAAATAGAGGATGACCAAAATTTGAAAAATTCAAATTTTTTATTTATTATAAATACTACCACCTCCGTCCCAAAATCATCTTCCGGTTGGACAAAATGTTACAAACTAAGGCTAAAATAACATGAGTCATTGCAAGAAAGAATGGTACTAGGAATTGTTATAATCGAAATGTTGTAGCTTTCATTTGCAATACTTTAGAAGCATGATTCCTAAGAAGTTGAAATTTTGATTGAAGATGGTTGTCTTCAGTGTATTTTAAAAATTGATTTTGCGTTATAGGTAGAGTTTGATGCACTCTTAGCATTCTAGAAACTTTGAATTTTGGAGCCCTTTTCAAAATGCAATTTTGGAATATTGAAAGTAGAATTTTTTGGGCATTTTCAAGGAGCACCACTAATCAATTAATTGTTGAGTGTGAGGTTGTCATTTTGTAGGCATTAAGTATATGTCCAAGACCATGTGTAGATCTTTGTTCCGCCTCTTAGAGCTCAATTAGGCACTATTCAAAGTGATGCAAAAAATAAGAATGAAGAATATTGATTGACCCCTATAGCCATTTCAATTGTCTTTTGATTGATGATTGTATGGATGGCAAGGAGGACTACTACTTGGAGTTGTTTTGTTGGTCCCAAATAGCAATCTAAAACCAAAGTGATCAATTTGCAACACCACAAAATACAACATAAAGATCAATTTGGAACAGTGTAAGTTCTTGTCTAAAGTGTTTGAATATTTAAAAATTCACGGAAAGGCTCAACAAGTAGAGAATTCTGTGGGTTTTAGAATGAGGTAACATTTCATGACTTATAAAACAATTCTACTATCTTAAAGCTGTTATTCATTTGGTAATATCCATATCTTAAGTTGGACTAGTGTGCCCTGTGCCATTGCCACAGTCAAAATTTAAAATAAAAAAAATTCTAATTTTTTTGATTCATTAAAACTTTGAAATTCAATATCTTTCACGCCGTCATTTCAAATGCCTTGTGCCGTTGCCACAACCAAAATTATAGTAAAAATAATTTTCCAACTTTCTAATTCATAATAAAAACTTTGAAATTCAATATCTTTCACACCGTCATTCCAAATGCCACAAAATAAAGCCCATCCACCCCTCCTTGTCAAGAGTTTTCCAATGGTACCAATGCGACCAAAATCAAAGTAAAAATCATTTTCTGATTTTTTGATCCATAAATATTTTGAAATTCAATAACTTCCGCATCGTAGCTCCAAACGCCACAAAACCAAGCCCGTGCACCCCTCCTTGCCGAGAGCTTTTTGACGGTACCAAGCACGCAGCCAGGGGACGCATGGACCGGGAGATCTCAAGATAACAAACAAAACAAAACAAAACAAACAAATAAACAAACAAACAAACAAACAAACAAACTTAAGGTATGGACTGTTTGTTTTGTTTTGTTTTGTTTGTTTGTTTGTTTGTTTGTTATGGTGAGATCTCCTAGACCATACATCCCCTAATTGAATTTTTGTTGTTGTTGGAAAGTTCTCTATGAGGAGGGGTGCTTGGGCTTTGTTTCATGGCATTTGGACCTACGATGTGAAAGTTATGGACTTTTGAGTTCTCTTTGGTTTAAAAAAAATTCGAAAATTACTTTTACTTTTATTTTGGTTGTAGAAACCATATAGGGTACACTACTTTATTTTATATATGAGACTAGTTTAATCTAACTTTCATTTCTTTTCATTAAATGGCACCAATATTGAACAAGTGTTTCATGTATAGTTATAACATTGTTGATCATATCTATTTATACCTTTGGCTTACTTGCTATTATATATAAAAGAAAGTCAAAGCATCTTAATAACCCCTAAAGGACCAAGGCCTTTTTAGTCAAAAAAAAACATTCAAAATTACAACTTCTTTTTAAGAGAACAAGACCTTTAAGGATTTATCTTTTTGCATATCTAACCATAGGATCTTGCAATAATTTAGTATGAAATTGTATGGAATTTTTTTTAGAAACTTTGGCCACATAGATTGCAAGATATTTGCTTCACTTGTAGTGCTCCACTTGAAATGCCAAATGCTCCACATAAAGATATTTGCGTTTCAAGTGAAGAACACCTTCAAAAGCCCACATGTTTCCTTTGGAGTAGGTTTGTACGATTTCAATTTTTGGCATGATTTTTTGAAACTTTTTTGAAAGATAGAAAAGCACATCAGCTTTTTGGAAATATAATTATTGTTTCAATTGGTGCCTAGGAAAAAAATTTATGCCACCATAGCTCAAAATAGAGCTTATTAGGCATCACAAAAATAATCACTCAAAATAAGTATACAAAATTTTTGATATATATAGGAAATATTTTTGCATATATAAAAAGATTTGTTTCATTATATTTGGATTACTGATGTGAAAATTATATAACTTTTTGTTTTATGGGCAATCATTACATCTTTATGAAAAAATAACTTGCAAGATTCATTTTTTAACCCCTAAAGTCCCAAAGTCCCTACGGAGGACTCTTGGGATTTTGGGTAGGTTTGTATGATCTCAATTTTTGACATAATTTTTTAAAACTTTTTTAGAAGATAGGAAATCACATTGACTTTCTGCAAATATAAATTTTATCCCAATCGGTGCCCAGGAGCAAAATCTATGCTACTTTAGTCCAAAATGCAACTCGAGGGGCAGCCCAAAAAAATCATAAACAAAGGAATTTTTTTTTTCCCCTCAAAGATTATATTTTTGTCTACACTTGAAGCTTTGATTCATTCTATTTAGACTAGTGATGAGAAAATTATGGACAATCTTGTTTTTGGGGCAATCTAAGCATCTTCTTGAAAAAATAACTTATAGATTTCATTTTTGAATGCAGTTTTTACAATTTTTCAAAAAATTAGTAGAAAGGGTTAAATTTTCTTACTAGAACAATTCCAACATTGGAATTCTTGTGTTTCAATTCCACCTTAGAGCTATTAACGGTTTAGTTTTCTCTTCAATCTTGAACCTACTTCTCTTTAACAATTTCTTAATGAGAGAAAGTTAAGGATTTTTTGGTGAATTTTTTTTCCTAGATTCTCACCTCAATTCTTCAACTCAAAAAATTAGAAAATCAAAATCAATAGTGCAAACTTTTTTAGTTTAGGGTATTTAAAGCCAAAAAATCTAGTTAAGCAAGGTGCAAAAAACTTGTTTTCTTCACTTCAAATGCAAATATCTTGCAATCTACATGGTCAAAGTTTCTGAAAAATTTTCCACACATTTTCATACAAGTCTAGTAGAAGATCCTATAATTGGATATGCAAAAAAATAAATGTTTAAAGTTTGTTGCTCTTTGCAATAGAAATGGTAGTTTGGAGTGATTTTTGATGGAAAAAAGGCCTTGGGACTTTAGGAATTAACTCAATTTTCACAATTTTTCTAAAAAAAATCCACTTGGTTTAATTTACTTTTTGCAACAATCTCATTGTTGGCATTAATGTGTTTCAATTCCATCTTAGAATTATTGACAATTTAGTTTTTTCTATCTTATCTTGTATCTACTTCTATTTAATAATATTTCAAAAATAAATTATTCTTTTTATTTTTATTTTTATTTTCAATTTTTCAATTCAATTTTTTAATATTATAATTTTTAATTCAAAATTTGTATTACAAAAATTTTAGTTACAAAAGATTTAAAACCTTAAAATCTAGCTAGGCAAGGTGCAAGAAAAAGTTAATTTCCAGCACCTCAAACACAAATACCTTGTAGTCTATATGATGAAAAGTTTTGAAAATTCTTCCATTCAAGTTCTTAGTAGTTTAATACATGATCCTACAATTAAATACGCAAAATAAACAATTTAAAAAAAACGAATTTGCTATAGAAATGAAAATTTTGAGTATCCCCCCCTCTTCCCCCCAATGCTGCAATTGTAATTTTTGAATACATTCCATATGATTCTAAATTTATTGAACATACTATATAATTCAGAAGTTATATAGTTGGAGTCACATAACTTTTAACATTAGTAGTTATTACATTATAATAATATATTTGCCTTTAGTGTTACAATAGAAGGATGCAAATTCTAAACTTTTCAAAACTGTTATGTTGCTCCAACAATTATAGACCCATTATTACTTGCTCTGATGTCTAAATCCAATAAAAATGTCAATGTGCTCATTACTTTTTATTAATTCAAGAATTACAAACATTTCTTACACAATTGTAAGATCAGTTTTTTTAATTTTATTTATTTATTATTTATTTATGTTTTCATAATCTTTGAATATAAAAGTTAAATACTTCAAAATTTAATATTTTAGCCCTTACAAATTCAAATTGTACCCTTTTGTAGGCTTGAAGCATGGTAAGTGATTTTGCAATGGTTGTAGTGTTGTGGAGCTCTTGTATGGTGCAGGAATACATGTGGAGCTAATAAGAAGACTTGGTCCCTACTTGTGCTTGATTTTGACTTGACTTTAAGCCACTTAGTAGAGTCTTATAGGAGGTATTGTTCCACTTTATTGACCACATTAGTTGGGATGAATTTTATCCTATTATTTTTTTAGTAGAAATGACACTATTTAGGCCTTCACAAACTAAGTCACAATTTTCTATCTCTTGAAAAGAGACAACCAATTTGCAATTTAGATATTAAAAAACAATTAAAAAATTGGACCTCCTTGTCAAATATTTTTTTTACAACCCCTCCCATTTATGGTATATGTTGATACAAATACATACATGGAAATATAGACATGGAAGCACAATATATGACTATGAATACGAATGCTCTACAATTATATATGGGCATTAGCATTTGGATGCGGGTACAATATATGTATACTCTATATATACAATACGTATATATTAAGAACATATATGGTAAGGGGGTAATGAAAAATGAATATATTTGAATTTTGAATTTGAATTTTCTAATTAGGAGGGAGTTGAAAAATATAAAAGAATGTGTTCTTAAACCCCTAAAGTCCCAAGGCCTTTTTTCCATCAAAAAACACTCAAAGTTGACATTTCTATAGCAAAGAGCAAAATTATTTAAAATTGGCTTGTTTTGTATACCCAATAGTAAAATCTTGTACTAAACTAGTATAAGAATACGTGGAAGAAATTTCAGAACCTTCTACCGTGTAGATTGCAAGATATTTGCATTTAAAGTGAAGAAAATAAGTTTTTTTAACACCTTGCTCAACTAGATGTCTTGGCTTTAAAACTTCTTAACTTAAAGTTTTTGCACTTACTAGTTTTGTTTTTTTGATTTTTAATATTAAAGAGTTGAGTTGAGAATCAAAGAAAAAAAATTCAACAAAAAAGCACTTAAGTTTTACTCATTAAAAAGTTGTTAAGAAGAAGTAGGTTCAAGATTCAAGGAAAAACTAAATCGTTAATAACTCTAAGATGGAATTGAAACACAATAATTCCAATGGTGAGATTCTTCTAGCAGACAAATTTAATCCTGTTTAACAACTTTTTTGGGAAAGTTGTAAAAATTGCATTCAAAGATGAACTCTATAAGTTATTTTTTCAAAAAAATGCTTAGATTTTGGTATGAATTCTTACCAAAAATAAGAAAACTTGTCAAAAATTTTCTCATCACTACGGTAGCCCAAATAAAAAAATCAAAGCTTTAGATGTAGACAAAAATATAATCTTTTAGAAAAAATCAAAAACTTAAAAAACTTAATTTTTGTAATTTTTTTGGTTTGTTCCCTGAGTTGTTTTTTGGACTTAGAGTAGCGTAATTTTTGCTCCTGGGCACTAATTGAAACAAAAATTATATTCCTAGAGAACTAATCTGATTAACTAACTTCCAAAAAAATTCAAAGAAATATGTCAAAAATTGAGATCACATAAGCCTACACAAAGTTCCAAGAGCCTCTTGTAGAAACTTTGGGACTTTAGAAGTTCATTTGGGGGAGCTGGGCTGTGGTGTCCCTTTTGAATGAATATCTATTTAAAAAAACCAACCATTCACAATTGTGGACATTTTTTACACATTCTTAGAAATTGATAGAATAAGTTTGTGCATGACATTTTTCATGTGCGCACATTTTCTTTGAATTTTGTTTTCTTCCAAAGAAAGCTTTATAGGAGGATGAATGTTGATTTTGCACTTTTTGAGGCAATATTAATTAAGGCTTGAGAAGAATTTAGACATAAAGGAGAAGCACCCCAAACCAACAATGTACCCAGTTGCAATACTATCTAGACATTGTAGTCATTCTAGAACATAAATCTAGATAGACCATAGATAGCTTATTGTTTGTTAACTAAATAATAAGCTATCTATGGTCTACCTATATTTACATTCTAGAATGACTACCATATCTAGAATTATTGCAATTGGGGTACTTTTTCCTAAAGTTCTTCATTTTGGCAAACTTTATCTTGTCATTTTAAGATGGACTAATTCATAACCATGTACACAAATCATGAAACATCAAGTGACTAAATTGATTACATTGCTTGAAACTAGATAGTAACTATTTTTTCAACATACTTGAATGAATGCATTCAATTTGTAGAGCTTACACAATGAGCTCTTGAACACATTTATAATTCAATCAATGAATTCCGGATTTCTTAGAAATTAATGAAATGAAAAAATTCCTTTTTAACCTACAGTTGTATAGGTCGATGACCAAACAAAACAAAAAAACGCTTATCTCATTGAAAACTCACACAATAAATATGAAAGTTCCTTCATAATTTATCTTAGGATTGAAAACACTTCAATATCTCACCCAACTATACTTATGAATTCCAATCAGTCACCCAAAAAACCAAACCATTATGTATAGTATCCAGTAATAGTTATGTAAAATTTTCATGATCTTATTTCAAAATATGCACTTTTTCAAAAGACCCTACATGAATGTTGCCACATTTTGTCACATTAGTCTACAAGTTTTTTGTTAAAGTACATGGAGTAAAATTTAACGTTTAGAAAGGCTTAACGTGGGTTGCGGGTCGACAGCCCCGGCCGGTCCAATCTACCCAGGGCACCGGGTCAATAATGTTCCCAACCCCAAATGTTTAATCTTCATAGATTCCACACCACTCTTCTCTCCACAACTATGGTGAACTTAGAATCTACTTTTCGCGAAGATTACTACGTCACTGTGCACTGAATTGCTTTCAGGTCTCGGAGAAAACATCAGGGATCCCTGAGCCATCGCCATAGCTGGAGCTCGCTCCAAGTAGTGTTCTCGTGCAGATGTTGCCTTCCCAGCAACCCCTGTGACGCGTCCTCCATCTGCTTCTTTTTCAGCTCCACCGGGCTCGTTTCGTCAAGCTCTTCGATTTGATCTCTTGCTGCGTCCGTTTGGTCCATTGTCGCAGCATTGGGAGCTCCTTTAGGGTTTGATTCGTGGAAGGCACCGTGAAGTGTTGTGAATCCTTCGGTATAGGGAAAATTAGGCGCTACAGAGGTTGTGGAAAGGTTTGGAGCTTGTTAGGTGCAGATCGGGCGAGAAGACGATGAGTTTGACTGGGCGAGGAGGCGTTATGGGTGGGCAATGATGATGGACGGAAGCTCAGTGTGAGCTTGGGATTTTTAGGTCTATGGAGGCTTGATTGATAGTGCTGTGGTGGAGACGCGACATTCTAGAAGAGGAGATTTGAATCTTAAATCGTTGACTCTCTTGGGAAGGAGCGATTTCCGATTTCATAATGGGGACCAGATTGAGGTACAGTTGCTTGGGTTGCCTGTCACGACCCGAGAAAATGCTTCGCTAAAACGTTTCTCTATCTAGTAATTTTCATCAAGTTCTGCGAGGTTGTTTATGATCTTGTCAGCTGCCGAACCCTGATCGTTTCGTCTCATTTGCAGTTTGGATGTTTCGGCGTTACAGTAGTTAACGTAGCTTCTCTTTTGTAGATTTTTCTCCCTTACATTTCGATCTTGTAGTTTGGAAATGCCATTCATGGTCTGGGAGACGGGGATTGCAATCAGTTGAACAGCATGTTTGTAACTATTTCAAAGCTTGAATGCCTCACTACTTGAATCGTTGATGACCAAGATTTTGCAATTGGTTGGGAGGTAATCAGTACACTTTGGAAGTCACGCTGCTCATTTCCTTAGTTTTTTTTTACACGAATTCTTTCATCTGAGTAGCAGCAGTAGCACGCCATTATATGGCGAAAGTAGGGATCTTGTCTCCTCAAGCGATTTCCTGCCTAATCTTCGACGTACGTGGGACGTATAAACCCTAAAATTTGAATGTGGTGGACCGGTTCGCCACTCTGGACGTTTGGAAATATCGCCTGATATTAGCGGAGTATGCTGATGGCCATTTTTTCTTTTATTCTTTTTCTCCTTCGTCACTTCGACGAGTCGAAGATGAATGTAGTTAATCATGCGCCGAAGTGGTCGGATGTCTGCGCGGATTCACCGTCAGCATTGGCTTTGCACAATTTTTGATGGCATGTAAATTTTGTCTGATTATTTGAAGGTCATAGCAGTTGTCTTAGGTTGCCCTTTGTGATGACTGGTTTCTTTGTGACAGGGACATGATCCGGTCCATTCGGACTTGTAAAACCGCTGCAGAGGAGAGAAGCGTTGTGGCAAAAGAGTGTGCAGTCCTCCGAAATGCCTTTAAAGACAATGATCAGGATTACCGACACCGCAATGTTGCGAAGCTCATGTTCATCCATATGTTGGGCTATCCCACTCACTTTGGTCAGATGGAATGCATCAAGTTGATCGCTGCTGGCAGTTTTCCTGAGAAAAGAATTGGTTACTTGGGTCTCATGTTGCTACTTGATGAGCGCCAGGAGGTGCTGATGTTGGTGACCAATTCTCTGAAAAAGTAATCGATCACGACCTTCGATTGTGGTTGTTGTGTCTCTAGATGTCTCTAGGTTATATGGCAGCTATTCCATATCCACCCAGAACTGCCTATCTGTGGTTTGCGTGAAGAACCATAGTGCTTCCTCAAGGTTTTGAATTCCACTTCTTAGAGACAACTCGTGTGACATGCAATGCAGCTTCCACTTGGTTAGCATATGAATGTGTACTGACAATTTCACATCTGTTCATTCATTGCGCTGCAGTGACTTGGACCACACCAATCAGTTTATTGTTGGGTTGGCGCTGTGTGCTCTCGGCAACATTTGTACCGCTGAAATGGCTAAAGATCTTGCTCCAGAAGTGGAAAAGCTTCTACATAGCAACAACTCTTATATTCGAAAGAAGGTTAGGCAAACTATGTAAAGATATATGACGATTTCTTTTGATTTTGAGAAGTGAGCTTTTATTTAATGACATGAAACAATATGTATGCTTTGATGCGGATAATTTATTTTCAAACTCATAATGTACAGAATTCTTCATGCCCCAAGCTCCCCTGCAAAAATCTGTTCGCAACCCGTATGTGCATAGGAGGCGGTTTTCTTCTTTCCAGTCGTGTGGGAACAGGATGTCCTCATCTCTTTAGTGGTGATTTTGTTGTCTTGTAGGCTGCGTTATGCTCTGTGAGAATCGTTCGAAAGGTGCCGGACCTTGTCGAGTATTTGACAGTTCCAGCTACAGGACTTCTCACAGACAAACATCATGGTGTTCTGGTAGCAGGAGTGAAGCTTTGCACAGAGCTTTGTCAATCCAATGAGTTAGCCCTCGAACATTTTAGGAAGGTGTGTGTACATGCTCACTTGGATGACCGTGCAATTTTGCCGTATGTATGCAGATAGTGGTTGTTCATCCTCGAAGAACTGCTTTTCGGAAGACATTTTTGTTGGATATACCACGGGCCTTCTTGCAAACTCAGAATATGTGATGATGATTATTGATTTGCCAATCTCAATATACCTGTTTGTGCAGCATGTGTCGTCTATGGTCCGGGTGTTGAAAAACCTGTTGGTCAGTGGCTATGCGCCTGAGTATGATGTCAATGGGATTACGGACCCCTTTCTACAAATCAGGCTTCTTAGGTTGCTGCGTTTGCTCGGGAAGGGCGACGCTGACGTCAGCGACGTCATGAGTGACATACTTGCTCAGGTCAGCATTCACTCCAGCTTTAATGCGTTTCTCTCTCCAGCAAGTAATTTCGTGGTTTCCTTTATTGAGCTCATAAATAACTGTTTTGAAACTCTTTGTACAGGTTGCAACAAATACCGAGGGCAGCCACAATGCAGGCAATGCAATTTTGTACGAATGTGTGCAGACAATCTTTGCTATAGAGGCCATTGGAGGTCTTCGAGTACTGGCTATTAACATTTTGGGTCGCTTTTTGGCGAACCGCGACAATAACATAAGGTGCACTCTTTTCTCGGCACGCTTGGACATTCCTTGGTTTTAGAGCGATGGACTGCTCTGGTTTGTTGGTATCCTAGACTTTTCGATGCTTCGAGGTCTGGGGTTTTGCAAGAATATGAACCTTGTTAAATAGAATTTTCGATCCTTACCTCCTTTTCTTAACGTAGACCATCCTTTCTCCACGTCCTTTCTCAACGTAGACAGGAGGGAATAGATCAAGATATAGGGATAGTGCATTTATATTGTGGACCATTTACATATTTCACTGCTCTGTCTTCATCTTCAGTGCTCATACCTGTGTTACATATCTGCAACTTGAACGTGAACCAGTAGTGTGACTTGTGTGTGATTATTGTTGCAGATATGTTGCTCTTAACACCCTTGTCAAGGTTGTATCAGTGGATACTCAAGCTGTTCAGCGGCACCGTACAACGATAGTTGAATGTGTCAAGGCATGAAATCTAACTTCTTAATTGAGTGATTTGGTTTTGCTTACAAGCCTAAACCCTTAAGTCGTGCAATGGACGACACAGCGTGCTGACATTGGAGGCTGTATATGTGTCAGTCAGCTTAAGCCGACAAATTTTCTATTGCTACACCGTTGAAGTCAATTATGAAGGCACTCCTAATAGGTTTTCATGTTATCATGGGTCAGCTTTTGTGTGCTTTAACGTTACGATACACCTCTGCCTTTGTATAGATTTCACGAATCTAAGATTCATTCTTAGCACTTTCTATGAAGTATAATATATTGAAGTGACCGCAATCTGTTCTGCACAGGATTCAGATGTCTCCATACGGAGACGAGCTCTCGAGCTTGTTTGTGCGTTGGTCAATGAAACTAATGTCAAGGTTTTGACAAAGGAATTGGTTGAATATCTCAAAGTCAGTGATCCTGAGTTCAAGGGAGATCTTACTGGAAAGATTTCTGGACTTGTCCAGAAGTAGGTCATCTATGACGACCTTTGGTATTCTGTTGTCTTGCATTGATTCTTTGCCTCTTTTTTTCACCAAAGTAGGCTCACTGTTTTATTTTGTTTTTAAAATGGAGTTTAGTTTTTATTTCAATAGACTTTATCTTTGTGGTTTACTATTTAGATCTGTAAATTGAGAAGATCCGTGGAATCTGTGGAAGAGTTCTGAACTTATTCAAATCTTGCAGATTTGCACCAAACAAGCAGTGGTATATCGATCAGATGGTACTGCTCATGGTGGAGGTATTTTTGGCGCCTTTGTATTAAATTCCACATCATTGAACTTGAGAGGCCTGTGTCCGCGTATATTCTCTCTTGCAATTTTATATGCTGGCTGATGAGTGGTGCGTCACCAATGCATAGCTCTTTCAGCTCAACTTACACCTGAACTGTATTTGCATTGTGTTGGGAAGAATTTTAGGGTGGGATTGAGGTTAGAGATTTTGATTAGATGAAATGATCTTGCACTTTTCGGTTGTGGGACCGAGAATGTCTGGTCTTGAGTTTGAACTCCTCAGAAGTTTGGTAATTATCCTGGTATCTTGATATTCAAGATACGAGCCGAGCGGTTCTGCTTTGTGAATATACCTGACTGTGCCTATGGTGCGAATAATGGCGTGTCCTGATGTGATTTGCAGGCCGGGAAATATGTTACTAGTGATGTGACAAGATCTTTGGTTGTCGTTATAAGCAATGCAAATGATCTTCAAGGTTACACAGTTCGAACCCTGTATCGTGTGTTTCAAGTGTGGGAAGGACAGGTATTTCACTCTTAATGAGATATTGACGGCATGTGAGTAGTGATGATGGGGCTGACAGATACTGTCGGGGCAATTTACTGCATATACAAGCTATTCTAAGTTCACAGATTCCGGACATGAAATACTGTAACCAGCTGTCGCTTTTAACATGCTTAACGCACTAGAGGTAGGCTGAAAATATTTAATATTTAATATATTTTCTGTCATTTTTAATGTAGTTCATCTACACTAAATAGTGCAATTAGGTTGCCTTAAGAATTAGGTTGCCTTACCTCAAGTCAATTGTCTCATGACTCAATGGTAGTACACATGGAGGCTCATGCAACTCTCTGGACCGGGCCTTGAAATAGTGCACTAATCCTTGTTACACACATGGCTCTGGATTGAATGCGTCATTGTACAGCAACAGTGAATATTTATATAGTGTGGATTATCGAGGTATTAGTGTGAGGCAACTTAATTGCACTATTTTGTGTAGTGTCTCAATATTTTTTCTGAGGATTAACATTTAATGGATGTGATGGAAGTGCTAGTAAACTCACCAAGCAAGTGTATTCAGAAGCACATCCACTAAGCTCTTGTTGTGTAAGTGCAGGAAAGTCTTGGACAAGTCACTGTTTGGTGCATTGGCGAGTATGGGGAGATGCTTGTTAACAATGCAATGGAGTTGGACGGCGAAGAACCGTTAACTGTATGTTTTTTTGCTTGGATTGCTTGTGCACACTGTATTGCTTTAAAGTGCTTAGGTTTGTGTTTGCAGTCCTGTTCTCGTGGCAGCTTTTGGTGGTCCTTGTAACATATATAAGGCGAGTTAGGAAATGATTTCATTGTCTTATTCCAAGGACGCGTGGTTAATCCTTAAATGGGTTAATCTTGACTTGATTAGTTGGAAGGTAGTTCATGGATTAAATTTAATGGTCGTTTGGTGTTGCAACAGGTAACCGAGTCAGATGTCGTGGATGTTGTTGAAAGTGTCTTGAAAGACTCAAGAATCACATCCACTACAGTAGCATTTGCACTTACAGCACTCCTGAAACTATCTTCTCGATTTCCTGACTGTGCTGAGTAAGTTGGAGACTAATTCATGTCGGTGCCATATGTTAGTGCACTGACATTGTATGAACCTTGGGTGTTCATGGTGTTTATGCTATAGTGCGTGATTCTTTAGGATACTCCGTGATTGTATTGTATTCATCATGTCGTTTCTGTTTCTTGATACATCATGATCTGGTGAGTCTTTTTTGCCGAGGTTTATTGTTGTCTAACCGTTGCCGATGTTTATGTGTGCCTTCTTGCAGGCGCATCAAGGCGTTGATCTTGGAGTACAAGGGGAGTGTAGTACTGGAGTTGCAGCAACGAGCTATTGAGTTTGGGTCAATCCTTACCAAGCACAATGATATCAAGTCAGTATTCTAACCTGCTTTTGCTGTTATGTTTAAGGTTGGAGTTTGTAATAAGCTGTATCCCACATATAGTGATTTCGATACTTATTTTTGTTTCAGAACCCATTTGGTGGCACAAAACTTGCCACGCTTCCAATCAGGATGCTGGCAATCTAGTATTCCTTGAGAGTCACTATTCAACGGTTGTGCTTACTCGTTTTATCTTTGCTCTTAGCAAGTCCGCTCACTTTCACTTGTCTTTGATTTCGTTATCAGGGCAGCGCTTGTGGAGAGGATGCCAGTTTTAGATGAAGCTACATATTCCGCGAAACATGAAATGGGCGTTGATGGGCACCATACTCCTGCTGCTGTAGTATCAGAGGCCAACGGCAATGGTCATCCCAAACAAGCAAGTGGAAAACAATCTACTGCCACTAGTAACCTTATGGATCTGCTTAGCTTCACTGATGAGCAGCCATCCTCTCCATCCATATCTGCAGGGGATACCTTGTTAGATCTTCTTGGTGCCGGGCCTATGGGTGGTAGTAACTCTATTTCTCCAGGTACTTGTTCCTACCCAGTTATTGCTTGATCAAATTGCATTTCGCTTTCATGCAAGATTTTGAGTGTAGGACTGAAAGTTAAGCCTCGCCTTTTTTGTTTTTCGGTGCGTCTACCCTCTACCAGCATCATAATTGAGAAGCCTGAACATACCGTGGGTGGGAAATCAGTCCAAAATCGTCCTTTAGGATTCCTTCCAATTTCACTCTTTCTGCTAAGAGCCCACTGAGTATGTTTTTATATTGTGTCGCAGTAAAACACTCGGCAGGAGGGGCAGGTATGTTGTTGGATCTTTTGTCATTAGATGGACCAGCTCCACCGACATCTACAGCCACCAATTCCTCACTGGCAGGGCTACTAGATGATCCCGTTGCAAAGTCTCCGTTGGGCAACCTTTCTCTTGATGGTGGCACACCCAAAGGCCCCCCTGCAGTTGTGGATCCTTTTGCTGATCTTACATCCTCAGCAATGTCTGCACCTGCGCCTTCACCTACATCTGCTCCAGGTAACTTCAATATCTAAACATATTCTATTGCTTCGCGCCTCGTGCATACCGCTCATTACTGTGCTGAAGTTGATCTCCAAATTGTATATTGTGCAGTAGCATTCTATTGTGATTTTTTCCTTGTGACTTTTATTTATATCAATGTGGTCTTTGTCAGGTGTCCCATCCGTTATTGCCATGCAAACAAGTGGGTTAAAGATTTCATTCGACTTCACGAAATCCCTCGAGTCACCGAAAACCACTGTCATCAAGGCCTCCTACAGTAACCTGTCATCTAATCCTTACAAAGATTTTGTTTTTCAAGCAGCAGTTCCAAAGGTACTTTGTTTACGCTTCCGTTATTTCGTTATGTTGTGATCTACCAGCCATTTATTACTCTTTAGTTTTGTTTCATAAGTTTAGTATTTCTAGTTTGTGTGATTGCCTTTCCTGAATATTGAACGACCTGAACGTGGTGATATTATCCTCTTCTTTTGTGCTAGTTGCATGTAGGTCTAGTGCTGTGAACGAATCATCTTATTGGCGTATCGCCTGTTGAAATTGGTACCTTTTTCTGCAATCTAACATCGTCATCGTTATTCTCTTTGCAGTTCATCCAATTGCAGTTGGAGCCTGCTACAAGTGCAACGCTCCCTCCAAATTCAAGCAACTCCGTTTCTCAAGTGATCAAAGTCACCAACAATGCGCATGGACAGGTGCCTGTCGTTCTCTATTGCCTTCGAACTTAATCATTGATGTGGGGCGTTCACCTTTCGAAATCTTAGGAGCTCTTCTGCAGGGTAAGGCTTGTTTCAGTGTTCTTACGCTGAATAATTTTGCAGAAAGCTTTGGTGATGAAGTTGAGAGTGAGCTACAAGGCCAATGGACAAAACGTCTTGGAGCAAGGGCAAGTTAACAACTTCCCTTCAGGTTTGTAGTAATTTTTAAGTTCTATGTTGCAAGGACCTTGGTGGTCTTACAAAACAGCTTCCTAGGACATTTACGCAGGAGCTGTTGTGACCTGTTAGATTCCGGGCTGGCCAGTAAACAATTTTTTCTTAGGGAGGGTTATATACTTGCAGTGTAGATAGGTGTTTGTTAGAAACTAGTCATTGGAAGTGAAGGAGCATTTGCTTCTTGATAATTCCATGATAAATGTGGAAGTTCTTCTGTTGTTTTGTCTACAAAAGCTAGGGACTGTAAGCTCGTACTTGTCAGCAGTTTTGGTCCATCATCAGGGAGAGCTTTTCTTCCTCTACAATGAAGCCAATGGCAATCAAGCTCACTGCCAGCGATATATATTGACATCTTCTGATTCAGATAGCCCTAACGCAGTGGAGATGTTAGGCACAAAGATGAGATGTAACCTATGGGGCCTTCTCTTCCCAGGTTTTTGCCTCTGCAAGGTGGCTTGCAGAGTTTTCTTTTCTTTTTCTGGTTTTGGTGCTAATTTCCTCTGACATACTCTGTTGTCGCCTTGCTTACACAAACCCATGTGCTTGTCCCCTTTTGGATGAAGCTATGGGACGTGTATTTGTTCACTCACATTTAAATGCATCGCACCAACGTGCCCATCTGAAGCTCCATATTCTACACCCAAAGCGGTCCTTTTCAAGTCTCCTCTCTTCTCCAAAGTCGTCACTCTTGCTGTCTGCTATAAATCATAAACCATTTGTCTCGTTTCCAATAACTGGTTAAATGTAGTTACATCCTCTCATCCCTTCAGTTCTTTAAGGGCATTACTACGTTACTATGTAGTTGAGGAAAGTATCACCATGTCTACCGGTTATAAGGTGATACCGAAGGTCTACCTCCTTTTGTATGAGGATGATCCACCGGATCCATAGCAGCACCCCGAACAATGGGACGTTTGCCTAACCATCGGCTTTGTTCCGCTTTGTCAAGCTTACGTTTACCATGATGAAGATTGGACATTATACCAACAGTAGCTTGGCATCGGCACCATATGTTACCATTGGATAAATTGCTTCAATGGGTTTTTTCTTCTATTTTGCTATTACGCCCATTCTCGGCGGATTAGAAGCTAGATTAGTCCAAAATTCTAATGTTTGCAAGGACTTAAGTCCTTGCAAGCTTTCCCACATTTTTATGAATTTAATTTATGTTATGAAATGAAAAACCATCAATTTATTAACCGTCTTATTATTAAATCCCCATATCCGGTTCTTACCTATTATTTTTGCATTAATTAGTGGTGTGTTCTCAATTGTGCCAATTGGAAGACCGGGGGCTTCCAAAAGGTGGTACCCTAAAAAGGCAACAAAGGGAACCAAAAACAATGAGGTGATTTGCTCTAAGGGGAGGTGAACCAGGTGGACCTCCTATCGGGTCAATGCATCAATTCTCTCAAAAATCTCGTACGTAGCCAAATAGCAATAGGGTGCAAGCAATTCAAGACTCAAGTAAGCCTCACCCGCTATGAAGGACTTAAGGTTCCCAATCCCAACACCTAACCGGATGACACCATTTCTATTAAGTATGGGATAGTAGGTGATTCATCACTTCACAGTCTCCTTTGCATGAACAAAATATTTTTGTAGGCAATAAGGTAACAGCATCTAAAAGGAGTAGTTTTTCTAGTTCCACTATCTCCAAGGTAGAACAACCAATTTTCTTATATGAGATTATTAGTAAAGCGAGTGAACTTAAGAGAAACTCATGTGCCCTGTGCCATTGCCACAGTCAAAATAAAATAAAAAGTAATTTTCTAGTTTTTTTATTCATTAAAACTTTGAAATTCAATAACTTTCACACCATGAATCGAATGTCACAAAACAAAGTGCCTGCACCTCTCCTTGCCGAGGGCTTTCCAAGAGTACCAAGCATGTGGCCGAGGGACACACGGTTTGGGAGATCTCAACGTAACAAACAAACAAAACAAAACAAACAAATAGCCTATTTGAAGGTATTGATGAAAGCCAACTAGTTTTGTAAGTTTATGACACTCTAGTAATATTTTACAGGTTTTCAAAGTTGAGAATGTAGGATGGCCTAGGAAAAGAAAGGAAACTCTAATTTGAAAGATGTATGAATGAAGCGTTTGTAGGAAATGCCCCAATTGTCTAATCTTCATGGACCTAGATGGTGACTTCCATCTTTGGTGTCTTCATTAGAAAATAGATCCCACCATGACAACAAGGTCATTTGACTTCCAACCACAAATGGGATGGACTATGGTGGTAAGCACCTTGCCAAAGTTTGGATTTGAACTCATTACTACCTCACTAGTGTACCAAGGCTACAAGTGCCTTAGGATAGCCTATACATAATACTAGACTTGCCTTGAATGGACATCCCTAAAGCACAAAATGTCTCAACTTTCATTAGTTGCTTCCAAAAAATCCTCACCTCTGATTGGTTGCTTTTGAATAGTTTTGAGTCATGGAAGTATTCATTCAAGGTCATCATTAAGATGTCGAAAAATGGAAGGTGTTGTAATTAGGAAAAAAGACTTGTTTCACCATTACTCTAAGGTTGCAAATAGTACCAAAAATATAAGACAACAAAACTTCAGCTTGAAACTCTACGAAGGCCTCAAAAAATTCAATGAATGACTTTCTTTAAAACTGTAGAAACGAGGAATGCACATACTAGACCTTAACCCCTAAAGGACCAACATACATTTTTTGGCCGTATAGAATTTTTGGGCAGGTACGTACAACTAGAGATTTCCATATTTTTGGCTGGAATTTTAATAGAAGGTGGGGGCAAGGAATATCTTTCATATGCACCAAATTTCATGACATTTGGAAATACAAGTCAAAAGTTACGGCCTAATATGTTACTTTTTTTTGTAATTGGGCAATCCGGGCAGATTAGGAAAAATCAGTTTTTTCAAAAACAAAAATTTGAAATTGGTTTTCTAGAGTCATATATAGGTAAAAATCTTTGAATCATCCCATTTTGATCAATGAGTCAAAAGTTATGAAGATTTTAAGTTTGCGGGCAGTTATGGATTCTCTACTCTAAAATAAACTTTGAAGTCCGACATCTTACTCAATTTTCAATATTTTTTGAAAAAAATAAAATCCTATGATGTAGATTATTCATTATAACATTTACACCATTGGGATTAGCATTTTTCAGTTCCATAATTAAATTCTTGATAATTTTGTATTTTGAATCATTCTCTACTACTGTCTACTTACTATTTTTTTCCTATATGTTGTACAATTCCAAATGAAGTGAAAATTTCCAAGCATGTAGCCAACTTATCTAGGAAAAAGAATCCAAAGAAGCACCATCATTTTGGACATTTTTTCATCAAAAAGTGAGCTTGTGAAGTGCTGCTGCCCTGTTTTTTGCAAGGCCAAAAAAATGGTTTTAGTGAATTTGAATGCTTATATCTTGCAATCCACGCGGTGGAAATTTCCAAAATTTTTACCACATGTTCTTAAGTCAGTGTACTACAAGATCCTATGGTTATATGTGTCTAAAAAGTTTTTTTTTCAAAAATTGGATACTTGTACTAAGAATGGCAGTTTTTGAGCGTTTTCGGTGAGAACATAGTCATGAAACTTTAGGGGTTAAACACGCACTGATTGATGAATGAGAATTATTGGTCTAAGCCAAGTAAGCTCATGTATACTATGAGTTCATTTGCGCAATACACCTTTGGATTGTTGGAATGTGTTTGCAAAGATTATAGGCCTAATTAATAGTCTTCATTTATTTTTTCTCTTGAGTGACTATGAGGTGGAATATCGTCAATTAAGCTTTTTAATTTTGTTTGTGTTTGTGTCCAAAGGGAGAAGAAATCATTGATTGATGAGGTTCTTTTTGGCAAATTTGGATAGAGTACCTCATCCAAAGTGCCAGTTTTGCACCTCACACAGGCTAGGAAGATTCTATTGATCCTTCTTGGATCCAGCTGAATTAGATATATAAAGGTCTTTTAACCCTTAAAGGACACTGTAGCCATTTTTTGGCCGATGAATGATAGAGGATCCTTCTTTGTAGGACAGAAGTGCAATTATTCATCTTTGGAATTTTGTATAAAAAGGTGAGATCCTGTGCAATAGTTTGACTTCCAATGAATGCTTTTAGATTTTTTTAAATCAAAGATTTACATTGTATTAGAAGGATTGATTTCTAGAGTCACCATCCCATCCTTTAACCCTTGAAAGATAGGCTGGTGACTATAGAAATCATCCCTTTTTGCATTGTGTAAATAGTTGGTTCAAAAAATCCAAAAGCACTTATGCATTAGAAGTCAAACTCCTTACAAGACCTCCCATTTTCATGGAAAATTTCAAAGATGAATCGTCGCACTTTTGTCCTATGTGAGCTCCCAATTCGTCAGTTAGGACTCATAGTTTTTTTTTTTTGTTATTGTGCAATTTAAGTCATAAAAAGATACAAAAAGACCAAAAAAGAGTGAAAGACCAAACTAGAGTTGTTACATACCCATGTAGCATTTGATCAATAATAGGATTTTTCCCTTAACAGATCCCTAACTCCCGCTTGTAAATAGGTTAGAACCTAAAAAATAGCGGGAATACAAAGATATGAGGATTTTTACTCAAAATAGCCTAAAATGCTATGCATGTGACTCTACCTGGCTAAAAGTGATCCGAGGGAAGTCTAGATGAGTCTTAGGATAGATTCCCCCGGAGAGTTTCAATTTCCCCATTCCACCGTTGAAATAGTAAAAACCCCAAATGTTAGCCTGCAGAAGTTATTTTCTCAAGATAGGCCATCGGAGGAATCTGCGGCCGCTGGATTGTGCTCTTGTTTCGGAAACATGCCAGGTGGTCAAAAGTGGAATCCACCTACCAAGATTCCTTCACATGTGGAAGATTCCCTGACTGCCGATTATTTTTAAGAAATGGAATTTCCATCCAGACCAGCATGTGCGGGATGAAGAATTATGAACTTGCACATCTCTTGGGAAACTCCGTGAAAGGTTCTCCAAGAAGCTCTGGAATTTTTCGACTTAGGGAAATACCCCATCCGGACGGTCAACCACTTAAACTGACAACGGGAAATTCATGGAAATTCTCCAAGTTGCGGTAAAATCTCACAAAAAAATAGAATAGTCTCTTTTATGTTAATAAGGTGCTCCGACAAATTTCATGGCGTTCCGATAGCGAGAGGTGGCCCAATCAGTGACATCCCTCCAAATTAATCACGTGGCGGGATTTGAATGAAGTTGACCGGCGTCCCAGGAGCGTACAAAGTTGAAATCAAGTCGACAAGGGGTCTTTTCTTACTCCCTCAGACATTCCTGACAATCCTAGCTAGTTACTTTAGTCAGAAAAGGCCAACACCAAAATCTAAATCTTTACCCTATTATTGGCCTCAGTTAGCGCTTATCTAAGAGAGGTTTTAGACGTCAAAATAGGGGGTCGAGGGACCTTTGGACTAAAAATGGCCTTCTAAAGCCATTGGCGCCATCCATTTGAAGTTTCGAAGCAAACTCCAAAAAATACAATGTTAGACTAGCGCAAAATCCAAGTGCCGTGAAAATCTTAAAGATAAAGATGAAAATCTAAGTTGATAAGGTTATCAAGGTAACTTGAGGGAGGTGAGCCCCTTGGAAAACCTATAAAAGGGGGCCCATGTCCCTCTCAAACCACCTTCATTCTTGTCTTGGGTCCGTGGGTCCAACTTATGTTGGATTTTTTGGCATTTTAGCCAAGGGCACTTCCACGGTATTTTTGAGCACTTTGTGCTCTATTATTGCTTTATTTTCAACTTTTGAAGGTCTTGGGGGTCCTTCTTTCTTGTGTTTATAAGCTATTGTGGTATCTTGAGTGTTGTTTGGCTTTATTTTGAGTCGTTTAGTCACTAACTCATTATTGGGAGTTCTTTGCTTGAAATACTAACCTTGGTTGAAAGTTCCTTTGAGTTGTACTAATCCTAAAGCTACCCCCCTCTGTGCCTTGGCTTTGCCGTCCACATGGGGCCTTTAGTGTTTTAAATTTGTTATTTACTAACCCACGTCCATCGTACTAACACCCAGAGTTGGGTTCCCCCACGTGGGGCCGTTGAGTCTTCTTCCTAAGTGTCCTTTGTGTGCATTTTCTCCCTCGGGACAGCGGAGCTTTGCACCCCTCTTGGAGTGGTTATTGCTTGAAATACTAACTTCCCTCTTTTAAGTTAACCTTTGGTGTGTGGTCCTCCCCCCGATACGGCGGAGCTTTGGATCCCCCAAGATTGTTATGCTCTAATGTTTTGAAGTTCCCCCTTTGAAATTATCCCTTGGTGTGTGGTCCTCCCTCCGTAAGGCAAAGCTTTGGACCCCTCCAGGGTTGTCATGTTCTAATGGTTTAAGTCCCTCTTTGAAGCTGCTTATAGACGTGTGCCCCCCCCCCCCCCCCCCCCCTAGACGGCAGAGCTTTGACTTTAGGTTCTCTTTTAGTCCTAGAGTGTGTGTTAAAAATCCGCCATATGGTGAAGCTTTGGACCTACGGATAAGGAAAAAACCTAGAGTTGGTGTTAAACCCAATTCGATGGCAAAGCCTTGATCCCCTCGGGTAACTCTGTTCAAAGTTTAGTTTCCAAGATATCCTTGGAACCTTCAAAGTTTAGCATCCAAGAAATTAGAGGTCATGGTAGTCGGAAACTCGTGTAGAACTAGGACTAAGTTGGACTGTTGGCTCCCCCTTGTCAAAGTCCCCCTCTACTGATTTGTTGGCATTCACCAAAAATTACAGAGAAAAACCAAAAAAAAGGAATCAAGATCCAAACTAGCCAGCCTGAGCAGCCAGCCAGCCTGGTAGCAGCTAGCCAGTTCGGCAGCAGTGGCCAACCCGGTATCCGCCGCCAGTACTCGGTCTGATAGCCAGCCGCTCAAGCAGCAGCCACCCCAAGCAGCCCATGGTTGTCATATCATACGGAATATCACTATTCACGGATAGAATCGGACCGATGAGGGCTGACCGACTGCAAACTTCAGAGCCTTGTAACTTTTGCAAAAATTCTTCAAATCGGGCAAATGAGATGTTTTTCGGCATCTATAGTTTTTGTAGATGCCGAAAAACATCTCATTTGTCCGATTTGAAGAATTTTTGCAAAAGTTACAAGGCTCTAAAGTTTGCAGCCGGTCAGCCCTCATCGGTCCGATTCTATCCGTGAATAGTGATATTCCGTATGATATGACAACCATGGAGCAGCCAGCAGGCTGGGCCTCCAGATTTTATTTTTATTTTTATTTTTCTTGGTCATTCCTCCAATTCTCCTTTTGAGAAAGAAAATAAAAGAAGAAGGGGAAAGGCTAATTAGGGGAAAAGGAGAAAGACTAAGTAGAAATTAGCAAAGTAGAAGTAGGAAATTATAATAGTAGAAGTAGGAAAGTAGAATAATGTAAGTGGGAAATTAGCAAAGTAGAAGTAGGAAATTAGAATAGTAGAAGGAGAAATTTAGCCAAGTAGAGTTAGAGGTAGGACATTGTAGGGTTGGGAGAGGAATTTGTGTTGAAGCACCCAAGTAACCTGCAAACTCACACAAGTATTCCACGCACAACTCACACAAGCTCTCCACACACCACAAACTAAAAACTTGAGCATTGCAACTAAAGAGGAAGATGAAATAGGAGAGAAGATCACTAGTAGATAGATTAGGAGAAATCTCAACTAATAATTTGGACCATTGAGAGAAGAAGTGTAAGAGTAAAAAAAAGTGTGCCTTCGAGGTGTAAGAACAAAATCAAGGTGTAAGAACTTTGGAAGGCCATGGGGTAAGAACAAAGTCAACGCGTAAGAACTTGGGAAGGCCAAAGTGTAAGAGGTGTAAAAGCAAAGTCAACGCGTAAAAACTTAGGAAGGCAAAGTTGTTTGGTGTAAAAAAAGGATGGAAAGAAGGAGAAGGAGGAAGGGAAAGAAGAAAGAAATCTCACTACATCTACCAATCCGTTCTAAAATCTTCCCCGATTTAAAAATCACTCAAGGAGCCGAGAATCCAAGAGGAGGGGACATGGCCGAAGGGGGAATCTCAACCACTTAATCCAGGATTTCCAATATGAGGAGGGTCACTAAAAACCCCACTCTTCTTTGTTAAACCTTGTCTTAATTAGTGTAATTAGAAGAGGGCCAAGAGCTAGAGCAGCATAGACCATAGGTCAGGTCAGATTTAGGTTAGGAAGTAGAAACTAGAGGTCTAAGGGTTTCCAGAAAGATAAAGTATGTCCAAATCCAAGTTAAAACAAGAAAATTACATGCGGATGAAGTTTTGCCCACAAACTGGCTAAAATCCACCCAAAATTCATCCAAGAGATAGGAAACTTATATCTAAGAGGAAAATTTAACCTAGAAAGTAAAAAATAAAAGTAGAAGTTAATTTAGGAAATTAGATTAGCAGTAAATAGTGGATGAAGTTCCAAAGCCAAGTTACCACCCAACTTTCATCCATCAGTAAGTTAGATCAATAAAAGTTAAATCCAAAGTAAAATAGTAAATTAGGAAGGATAAAAGTAAACAATAAAAACAAAAGAGTAAAAAACAAGGAAAAGCCGGTAAAAAATCCAACACACATTTATCGATGGGATAAATTAGATTTAACCGGATAAATGAGGTTAACTTTTCCGGTCAAAACTTAGAGTCACACTTAAGGGTAACTAAAATCAGACCTCGGATAAAAATATCAAGTGGAATTGAAAGCGGAAACCCATAGGAAACCATGTTTGAAGTTTGATGAACCGAGTAGCGGTCAAACTTCATCCACGCATAACTTTTGCTAGGAACATCCGATTCCAGTGAGCTTTAGGTTTCTGGAAATGGTGTGAAATCTCCTATCATTTAAAAATACCAAAATTAGACTATAGATTAGAAAATACCAGGACCCTTGTGGCTCAATTAGCTAGGACACCTTAGTTGTGGGCAGTCCTAGGCTAGAATGGTTGAGGCCTTTTTTGCAAGGAGATTAGATGTTTAGTGGTTAGAAAAGTTCCATTGCTTGGAAAGCACAATGGATTGACGCTTAGACACCCATTTAGGATAGGATTTTGTGAATAGAATTAAAATTTAGTTGTGTACGATTATTTACTAAGGGTGGATAAATAAGCGCCCACATCCTACACAAAAGGATTCTCTATAATTCATTGACCAAAGAATGGCCACAGTGTCATTTATGAATTAAGGGTTAATAGCTATTCTGTCTATACAAAGATGTGAATCGAAGAAATATTGTTGCTCTAGCCTCTAAGTTATTAGACTAATTAGGCTATCTTATGATTTTGGATGTTGTAGATGGAATTAATTATAGTTAGAGAAGCTTCCTTCCATGAATTGCAGAGAGCCAAAGGAGATATTACAGACAACGGTACATAGGGTTGTTGATAAGTTAGGATATACAATTGTGAATTACAGCCAAAATTACAAAATCTTCCATATGGATAATTTCATAATATATTGTCAATTACATCACTAAATTATCACTTGAATATAGAAAAAGAACAGCAAGTATATTTTGGTCAATTTTAGAACATCCTTTGTTCATTTTGTAGGAACTCATCTTTTCCCAAAATAAAATCTCAAAGTGTAATGTTCAATATAGAGGACATGTTGTACAACTTCTATTGTAGCTAGTGCATTTCTTCTTCCTATTGTTTTTTACCTTATGCTTAGGATGAGACTAGGGATGTGGTAAAAAAGAATATTCATTCATTTTCCATAGACAACCTCATAAAAATGCTAAATTATATATTGCTTTGTCCTAATAATAATCGAATGAAAAATATACCTACCATCTACCTTCCTTTTTTCCAAGTGCAACTTTTGTACTACACATCCTCTCATCTCTTTAGTTCTTTTAGGCCTTTAAGGTCAGGACACCTAAATGTTCCACTTCTTTTTTGTGTGGACCATTTCTATACCTAGAGTAGTGAAATTCTTATATCCTCTTGGCGGCAAGTTAGAGTAGATTTCAAAGCGCCAAGAATGTATCATTTAGATTTTGTATGCAAAAGTTGCAAAGAATCAAAATTACTTTGGTAGATGGATTACATCCATTTCTTCAAGAATGAATACACATTGATCTACTATAGGAGATGTACATATTGTGAGCATCTCATCAAATAGTGCTTTTAGGCACCTAGCATGTTTGAGTGATTGCCCTATGGCATTACAATTGAAGTTGGTGACCCCACTCCTACTAGTCTATAGGACAAAAACATAATGCTTTTAGCATTTAGTTAACTCCAAAGTGTTCAATTAGGTGGATGATGAATATTTTGAAAAATACTCTTCATCCTATTAAGGTTCATTGAAAAAGGTTTCAAAAAATGTGTTTCAAAATGGAAAAAAGAAGGAATGTTTCACATTAAATAGTGAAACACCATTAGTTGCATTAAAGCTAGGTGCTTCAATGATTTATCATTGTTTTAAAATTGTCTTATTATGTTTATTACAAGCACTTGAAAATGGTACTCCAACATCAAAATAGATACATTTTATAAAGTTGTACACTTGCACACAATGTGTCTTCATATTACATCACCTTGAGTTCCTACAAGCTCTTTGTGATTTAGCCTAGACCATCTATATGAAGTCATTTATTTCAACAATCTCTATAATTGACATTTCCTTGAGGGACATACGGCTCCTTGAACAACTCTTCACAACTTAGGTCAAACATTACCTAGCAATTAGATGTGCACAAATATATAGATTGTCATTAAAGGAGATTGAGACTAATGGAAATAACACAAAGATACGTGAATTGGTCTACAAATTTGAGTGAAAAGCATCAAGTACAAGAAATACAAACTACTTGAATATAACACTAATGCAAAAAATTGATGACATATGCACACAAGTAGTGATACCATGGTATTATTTTCAAGCTTGAGATTGTCAAGCCCTCACAACTAGCACTACTACTACCTCAAGCTAGGACTTGAAACAAATAGATTTTGCTTGTTTTGCTTTGCACATTCTAGTTTAGTCCTTTCCAACAAACTTCTAATTGTGCTAAACATGGATTACAAAATCAAAACAACTCCTACAATTACTTCATCCAAATGTCATAATATGACTTTACTTACAATACTAATTGCACCCAAGAAAACCTTGAGTTGTACAAGTGATCTATTGCAAATGTGATTTCAATATATATATACCAATCATTCCTTTGTTTTTAGTAGCATTGATTGATGTCTTTTCTTTCATTCACTTCAAGCTTCTTTATCACATTGTTCAACTTCAATTTCTCTTCTTCTAACAATCCATCTCCATTCTTCAATGATCTTTCACATGTTCTTCCAATCCACTTTCTTATTTGTATTCTCCGACAATCCTTACTAATTGCCAATAGGGAGATCCAAACGCTCCCATTTTTGTCTTGAAGTTGAGCAAAACAAACCTTCTTGGCACCTAGGGTTTCAAACGATATCCTTTGTTTTCACCACCCACATCAACCATGAAGATTTCATGTCGAAGAGCACTAATTAAAACATACTCATACAAAACGAGGCCTCAACATATCTTCCTACTAACACTGAATTGCCTCCATTTAATATTGAACTTGGACCATTTATTTCTAACAATTCGTCAAACAAATCTAGAGGAATAGAGCAGAATTCATCCCACCGTTTGTTGGTGCCTTCAAAGAGTTGATGGACATGCAATACAGTAATTTGATATTTTTCATCCCGTACAAATGATATAGTATACAAACGTCCGTCCCAACAACCTAAATCAACAGCTGAAGAATCTTTGTAGGGACACTGGAAACTGCTCCATACACCTATTGCCAAATCATAAGACATGATGCATGGAATCGTACGCATAGATATATAAAGATTTCCATTGTGATACACATTGCCATGTGGGCAAGATTAATATAATCCTAATTTAGTACACTCAAACGGGTAAGGTTGGACCTTTTGATCCCAAGCTTTAGTGACAGAATTGTAAATAGAAGCTTGTAGTAATTGTGTTTTTGTTGATCCCATTTCTACGGTGACCAGTCAAAAGGTATTGTCAAGTTGGTTCACTACCAAGCCCTATAAATAACATTCCCCATCATGTGATTTTCTATCCTTGTACAATGGAGGTAGTTTATGTTGCAGCCTTGAGTGAAGATCAAAAATTGTGAAAAGCCAATAATCACTTGGCCTTCTATCTTCAACAAAGACTAAATTACCACCAGCACTCCACTTGGGAGGAAAGAGGTAATCATGATTGTTTGTATTTGGCGTAAGAATTGGCAATTGGTGCCATTCATTAGAAAATTGGTCATATTCCAAGAAGACTTGCCAAAAGCCATATGGATGGATTAAACAAAAGAAAGGCTTCTTGCTGAGAGGATTTGCATTGGCCTCCAAGAATTTCTCACCAGAAGCCCGTGAGTTGAAATCTTTACACACGAGATGCAACTAGAAAAACTCTCAAAATGGCAACTTCGCATAAACCTTCTCCAAACCAATATGATATTGTAGATTGCCCCACAACTTGGGATCTATTTCTTCCGTGGGTCTAAGGGTCATCTTTGGAGGGGAAGGTGCAAGTATGCATGGCTTTGCCGTTTTACCATTATAATACAACGCACATTTCATGACTTGATTCTTTGTTGTGATGAGGAGGTCCTCAAAAATAGATGAGAGAGTAGAGTCTAAAATCATTACATATAAGATGTATCAAATGCAAAAAAAATGATTTGAATTGTTGTTGGTAAAAGAAGACACCTATATAATGTAAAGAGTTGGTTGATTATCTATTACTACATCAATCTAGACAAAAACATTACACTGCTCCAGAACAATGCAAGCACATAACATTAATCAGCACCTTTCTTCACAACATTGTTATAGAATTTAAGCCTAAAAAACTAAGGAGTACTTTTGGAATGACTGTATCAATTTCCTTGTGTCTAGAACTAATAAAGGAAGAAAGAATGACAAATTGAGTAGATTGAAATAAGAGCATCATATTTTTATCAACTATACTCATCATTTTACTCAACTGCCATATATGACATGAAAAAATTTGGTATTCTAAAATTGTAGAGCAATCTTTTAGGGTTCAAATTTTCTAAATACAAACTCAACAATAGAAATAATAAGGTAGAGCCTCACACAAACACCAAAAACAACGTGCATAGAAATCACAAAAAACTAGGAAACAACAATGCTATAGGAAGCATCCACAAAGCAGACTTCCAAATATATTATTTGCTTCAATTTAAGTTACAATGAGAAACATTGATAATTTGGAACCAAACTCAGCAGCAATGTTATAACAAGAACACGCTTCTAGGATCCTTCTTTGCACCTTTTTGAAATAAAATGCTAGCCACAAAGAACCAATTGCAACTCTCACAACAATGTGGGAAAAAAATACAACAAATATGCAAAGTTCCCATCTCTTTTCAACGCCCATCTTACAAAAAATTCTTCCAATTCCTTATACTTCCAACAATTTAGCAAACAAAAAGCATTTAGTTAATCTTCCTCAAATCCTCAATCTAAGAGTGTAATATCCGCAATGAGAGCCTCAATAATTGTCAAAAGTAAGCTTTCCACTACAAAACCTAAGTTCCACACAACCTCGATTGCATCCAAAACTAAAAAATCTAATAGAAATAAGAGATTCAAGAACTTCAAGAGGAGTAATCCAGAGCTCTACAACAATCAAACCAAACAAAATTAGCGCTTAAGATGTACATTGTAAATTTGAAATATGCCTAAAATCTTAAAAGTCTTTTAATCCATCAAGCTGGAAATGAACTGTATGAAATCACCACTCAATGTTCAGGCTAGCATCCACAAACATCCAAGATATCACACACCATGAAGACCAATCCAAACCGATCACAATGCCTTGAAACAACAATGCTTCAAAAAACACGCACTTAGCAAATTCTGCAATCACACACTCTTTCCATTCCAATCCATAAACAGTTGTAATGGACATACAAGATGCAAGGGAAGGCAAGACAAGACAAGACAAGATAGGTTTTGAAAATCAAGACTTGATATTGAAAGATCAAGAAGTACAAGGTAAGAGCTGGAGTCAAGAACTAAGATTAAGATAGGTGTTGTCGAGACTAAGAACTACCTTAGTCTCGATTTGCTTATATATTAGTCACTAGGAGGTTCTTCCAAAAGCTTCCTCCAGCTAGGAAATGCTTCTAGAAACTTCTTCCAACTAGGAAGTGCTCCGAAAAGTTTTTTTCAACTAGGACATGCTTCCAGAAGGTTTTAGAACCTTCTTCTATCTACAAGTCTATTGATGAAGGTTCTGAACTATGTCCGTGACATCATCCCCTTCTTTAGCGACAAGTTCTAAAAGGAACATAAATAATCTTGGTTCTACATTTGTAAGAAATCAAGGATACAACAAACCGTATTTGCAACGTAAGTTATCCACTGATCTCTAGACAAGGATTGAATATGGCTACATAGCCAACGATTGTGACCGCAATTTCCTTCTATATGAAGAAATTCATAATACTGCTCCATGTTGAATCTTTCAAAACACCCTTGGAAGGTAACTTCTGGTCCATCGGACTCAAGCCTTTCAACTTACAATAAAATCACCAAAGCTTGACCCTCGAGTTAAAAATTACCATGCTATGGCTGTTGAATATGAGTCCGTTTTTGTTGCGTCAAAGGTCCGCCTTCATCTTGAAATTGTGATGGTGAAGAATCTAAAAGTTGCAATGGTTGGTCTAGCAATTGTGACATAGAAAGCTCAATTTTGAGTTCAGGATTGTGCTCATGATCTAAAGAATCTCTAAAAACCCTCCAATTAGACATATTGGAGATTTAACATAAGACTCTGAAAATTTCTGCAATGAAAATAGAGACTATCTTCTCGTACCAACTCTCCCCTCTTTATATCAGACTCTAAATGGAAAGTCTTCTCACAGAAGCTACTAAAAAGGCTGTGGTTTATCAGGAAAGAGATGATGGAATTTGTGTACCTTTTGCGGTGCATTGACTAGGTTTGCTTCTGATTCCCATATACGTTCATTGATGTCGTATCCATGTCAATGTACCAAATACTCTAATTTGTCACGTCGACGTCAAAAATCAAATATTTTGTCCATCTTATATTTATCATGATTATCTATTTCAATCAAAGGCAGTGGTAGTTGACTTTTTTTGGTAGATTTGACACTTTATACGGCTCGAGGAGAGAACCATGAAAGACTGGATGTACTTTCATAGATGTTGGAAGCTCCAATCGATAAGTGACGGGATTGATCTGTTTTTGAATGGGAAATGGTCCTAGCCGACGATAATTCAATTTGTCACATAGTCGAATAGTCTTGAAGTTGCGTCGAAGGAGCCAAACCTTTTCACCAACTTAGAATGGAGGTGGGTTTTTTTGCAACGTGTCTACGGATGTCTTGTAACAATCTTAAGCTTCCTGGAGATGGTATTTCATGGTGTTTTGAAGCTCTAATAACCAGTTAGCCAAGTCTGTAGTTGCCGGATTGTCCATCTGAGAAATGTTAAATAGATCAAACTTGGGATGATATTCTTAATTGGCATAAAATGGCGTTTGTCGAGTAGAAGTATGGATGGTGTTGTTGTAAGCAAACTCCGCCAATGTCAAATGTGACGTCTAATCATCTTGTTGATAGTTGATGGTGCAACATAGATACTGTTCCAAAACTTAATGGACACGCTCAGTTTGTCCATCTATTTAGAAATGAAAGACAGAAGAAAGTTTGATATCCACCTTTAAAGTTTTAAAAAGAGACCTCTTAAATTTAGAAACAAATTGTGGTCCTCGGTCTGATATAATATCATCTAGCAACCCATGATAACAATAAATGTTGTTAAAGAAAAATTTCGCTATTTCTTCACTAGTGATTGTTTTCTTGCATGGAATAAAATGCACCATTTTTATAAGTTGATCCACAATCACACATATGGAATCAAAGGTCTTGGATGGAGATAAATCCGTAATGAAATCCATAGAAATCAAAGACCATAGTTGCTTCGGAATAGATAATGGTTGGAGAAGTCCATGCGGTCGATGTCATAGATTTTTAAACCTGGAACAAGTGTCACAAGTGAACATAAAGTCCTTGATGGCCTTCCACATTTGTGGCCACCAAAAATCTTGAGACATGAATTCTAATGTTTTGTTATTTTCCAAAATATTTGGCAACAGAAAATCATGTTGAGTTTGAAGAACCCGAAGACACAATGGTCTTTTAGGAATGTATAAGCGTTCTTCAAAATACAAGAGGTTATCTGATAATTTGAACTTGTCACTATCATGGTGAGATCGACGCTTGAAATCAAGAACTAGAGGATCCAAGACCGATGCTGCATGGACTTGGTCAAGGAACAAAGAATCAACTGGCATTGCCATAGTTGTTGTGAAGCTGGAATTGCTCAAGTTTAAGAAGAGTCATTTATTGTTGATTGTACGCCACTTCTCCTTCTTTTGGTACCAAATATGATCTCTGAGACAAGGCATCTGATAATCCTTGTTGCTTTTTGGAATTGTATGTGATGATAAAGTCGAAACGAGATAATGACATGGTCGAACAAGCTTGACGTCAATTCAAAACGCGAGTAAACATGAAATATTCAAGATTTTTGTGATCTATATAAACAATCACCCACTGCGACTCACCTTCAAGTAAGTGGCGCCATTCCTGGAGTCAACAATAGCAAAAAATTCCTTGTCGTAAATTTTGTAGTTGATCATAGCAACTGAAAATTTTCTTGAATAGAACGCGACTGGGTGAAGTCTCCCCTCATCTCCCATTTGCGAAAGAATTGTTCCTAATGCAAAATCTAAAGCATCTGTTTCCATATAGAATGGCTTAGAAAAGTCAAGACGGATCAAGATTGGAGTTGTTGTAAAGGCTGAATTTAAGTGTTGAAAAGCTTTCTCTGCTTTGGTTCCCCATTCTAATTTGTCCTTGCATGTGAGCCGAGTTAGTGGAGCCGCTATTTGAGAGTAGTTTTTGATGAAGATCTGATAAAAGTTGCCAAATCTAAGAAAATATTGTACGTTGCATACTGTTCGAGGAGTTGACCAGTCTGTAATGATTCGGATCTTCTTTGGATCCATTAGTAATCTTTTGTTGGAGATGATATATCAAAGAAACTCTACTTGCGGTTGATGGAATACGCACTTTTCTAATTTTGTATATAATTCAGCATCTCGTAGCTTTTGTAATACAAGCTTGACGTATCTCTCATGTTCTTCAATATTTTTGGAATAAATCAAGATGTCGTCAAGATAACATACAATAAATTGATTCACAAACTTGCGGAAGATATCATTCATCAAGTGTCGAAAAATAGCCGGTGTATTAGTAAGTCCAAATGGCAGAATATTGTATTCGAAATGTCCATATCTGGTTTGGAATGTTGTTTTCTATTCATCCCCTTCTTTAATATGCACCAAATTTTATGCTCCACAAAAATCAATCTTGGTATAGAGTTTCACTTGTCCAAGTTGATCAAGAGATCCGGATATTAACGGCAAGGAATATTGATTTTTCACCGTTATTTTGTTTAGACCGCGACAATCAATGCACATCCTTAAAGAGTCGTATTTCTTCCTCAAAAAGAATATTGGCACTCCTGTTGGGAATTTGGAATGTTGAATGAAATTCTTTGCAAGATTTTCATCGGTATACTCTCTTAATGTTGAAAGTTTGTTCTGCAACAGATTGTAAATCGGACCAAATGGCGGCTGAGCTCCATCTTCAAGATCAATGGCGCAATTGCATGGTTGATGCTCTGGCAAAATGTCAGCATTTTTCTTTTCAAATACATCCCCAAAGTCTTGGATGCTCAGGCAAAATGTCAGCATTTTTCTTTTTGAATACATCTCCAAAGTCTTGGAACTGAGTTGAAATACTTGATAAATTATTGTTGTTGTCGCACACTGGAGTTACATAGAGCACATAGAAGTTACCGTTTTTTGCGACTTTGATAAAGGTTCTAGCTCCAACAAATCCGGGCTTGACACTTGAAGGCTTTGGAAGAGATTCCATTGCCGAGGTGTCTGAAGAAAACAATAGGTTTCATGATTTTCAATCTATAATTGAATTGTACTTTTCGAACCAATCCCATAGTTTTATGACGTTTGGCAAATTCCTCATCTAAAAAACAAGTTGAAGCCCCAGAGTTTAATAGGGCATAAATTTGCAGTTTTTTTTTAGGGCCTAAGCGTAGGGATATGGTAAAGCAATGAGAAGATTGAAAAGAAAGATAAGAACCTGGATTTGTCTGTAAAACAGAAGGTTCCATCCGCACGGTCCCTACTATGGATGAGCATCCTCATTTTCTGATACATGTATGATTCTTATCTTGAAAGTATGTTGTTTGTGCTTCTTATGGCAATTGGATGCTTTGTGGCCAAACTCTCCACAATATAAACACAAATCTTCATCAAGACGTCTTTTTTTTTCTTACGCGATAAGCGATCCAAATTGTACTGCATCAATTTGCATATCCTTAGAGCCTTCAGCATGTGCGTTTATTATACGTGCTGCTTTGACTGTGGATAAGAAATTTGTCGATGCCATTAGTACAGCCCACGATTGTCGATCTTGATGCCTCTGAAATAATCGATTGTCACATTTCACAACTTAATTTATTGCTTCGTTTAGTGTTTGAAGATCAAAAAATGATAGTAACAAATCCTTCACGTCTTCTCTTAAGCCCCATTGCAATTGGCTTATAACTGCTTCTTCTCCCCAATTGATATCACAAACAAGTTGTCGAAATTCGGATGCATACACTATAGCTGAGCGAGATCCTTGTCGTAAAGAACACACTTTAGTTGTTGCCTTACGGAGCTTATCATATTCTCTAAATGCTTTGGAAAACGCCTCTAAAAATGTTTCAAAGTTACTCAGAATTGAAGATCATTTCTTGAATAGGGGCAAAAATCAAGACAAAGCTTGTCCAATGAACAAACTTTCAACCAAACTCACTTGTGATTCGTCTATCGGATATCGTTGAGGGTGGAGAATGATGATGAGTTGAACTTGATTCACAAACCTCCAAAATTTTGATTTGAAACCATCAAATTTTTTAGGAAGACTAATCCGTCACTCCTTTGCGGTCAAAATATTCGAGTTGAAGTTCTGGATAGGCAAATCCGTCCCTGAAGTTGATGCAGATGGCTTGGATTGAGATGCTTCAATTACTCTTAAACTTGTATTTGCAGCAAAGTCTTCAAGAACATTTGTTCTCATAGACAAAGAATCTATGGCCTTCAAAACAAAGTCTAATTTAGTTTCTATCGAATTGGCGTCTTCGCTTCCTAACATCTTAATTCACTCGGCAAGAACACAAAAAAGATTGACCTACAGAACAAGAACCAATTTAGAGATGGGTAATCCACAATCTCTAAATAATAAAGATGTTTTCAAGAAGGGCGGTAGTCCGTTTACAATTAAGAAAAACTTTATTGAAAAAAAATAATACTAATTTACAGGAAGGTAATCCGCAACCTCTAAGCACCTTAGTATTCTCTAAAAGAAGGTTAATCCACACTCAACGAAGAGAAACCAAGCTCTAATATTAGTTTTATCTTTGGTTTTGTCAATGACTATTACAACAAACTTTGTAATGAACTAACATCCTGTCCGTTTGCTAAAAAGTTCGGACCAAATTTTGCAAAGCAAAATTTGATAGGCTAATCTCGACAAACTATAATGGATATGCAAGATGCAAAGCAAGGCAAGACAAGACAGGTTCTGAAAATCAAGATTTGATATTGAAAGATCAAGAAGTACAAGGCAAGAGCTGGAGTCAAGAACTAAGATCAAGATAGGTGTTGTTGAGACTAAGAACTACCTCAGTCTCAATTTGCTTATATACTATTCACTAGGAGGTTCTTCCAAAAGCTTCCTCCAGCTAAGAAGTGCTCCGAGAAGCTTCCTCCAGCTATGAGGTGCTTCCAGAAGCTTTCTCCAACTAGGAAGTGCTCCAAAAAGCTTTCTTCAGTTAGGACATGCTTCCAAAAGGTTTTAGAACCTTCTTCTATATACAAGTCTGTTGATGAAGGTTTTGAACTATGTCCGTGATAATAGTTGATCATTTGAATAAATTGTCCAAGCTCAATAGCATACATCATCTTGTCACAAAAAAGAGAATATTGCTTGTTAAGAAATCATGCCTAATGGAAGGATGCAATTGGTTTCAATCTTTGGAATTGGAGGAAATGCGTCTTTGAGTGATACCCTTGCACTTAAGCATGTGGAGAATGGACACAAAGTTTTGAAACAATCACAAATATAAGTATCCGCTCTCTAGCCTTGGGTCCTTTCTATATGCCACCACACCATGCCTTGATGCTCTCTATTTTTATATTTATGTAAAAGAATATTAATTAAAAGTGCATTTATCATTGCCTTCTATTTGTATGTTAACATAAAAGATCATTAACTAAAAGTACATGTATTATGCATTAGGAACTTCTAATGTGAAATGTTATCTTGTCTTCACTTGAACATGTACCCATTAGATGATATTTGGGGGTCCTAGAGGGCCGCTTCAAGCCTGTTCAGATTCAGTGAACGCTGGTACGACTGTGTCAGAAAATTTTTATTTAAAAAAAAAAAAAAAAATTCTTACCAAAATATCATTTTAAGCAAAAAATTTTATTTTATTTTTTTCAAGAAATTATGTGGCAATCGCTCGACCACGTCTGCCAGCTGCTGTTGCTGCGTTCCCGCAATCTGGGAACGCAACAGACAGCAGGGGAACTCAGAGCCCTCCAATACCCCCGAATCTCATCTAATGCACTACGGCCCAAATTACAAGGTTACAAGGTTTGAAACAAAAGGCACATAGACATGCAATGACCTGGTTGATAAAAATGGAATAGAGCTTGCAATGGTGGGTGGAGCATACATCAACTAGGAATGTCAGGAAAGGTGAAAGGTGGAAGCAATATAAGGATTAAGAAGCAATTTGGACACAATTGCTCATTGGAATTAGCAATGACATATTTTGTTAACTTCATGTTGCATGATTTGCAAGTGATTGATTGATAGCACCTAAGTAGAAGATGAAATTGGAAGTTATATTTGTCTTGAAGTGGGTCTTTTTTTGTTCACATGAAGTTCATCTTAGGTTCAAAAGTTGAAACTGAAGTCTAAAAGTTGATTCAGTCAATAATGTCAATTTAGTTCCACTTGAAAGTCAAACCATCTTCTAAAATCAATGAGACTAGTCAAATTGATTTTTAGAACCTAATTAACTAGCACTCATTAGCCAACTAATGCACACTCAAATATTATCAAATATTAGAGGTTGAATTAACCATTAGAAAAAATTTCAAGCTTTGAAATGGCCGTTAAAAAAAGGTTCCCTAAGCTGTGTACAAGCGCAGTGCTGGCTTGATTATTAAATAATAAAAAATTAAATATTATTATTTAAAAAATAATTTAATTTAATTTAGAAAAACAACAAAAATAATTGAGATGTTATAATCAAGATGTTATATTGGATGATATTATTGACATAAAAATACAAGTTGTTCTATTAGATGTCACCTAAGAACCGTTATCTAAAATTTTAGAGCATCACACAAAATGTGGATTTTTATAGTAGCACCTTGCTAGAGTTTTTTTATTGAATTCATGACTACTGGGTGATTGCAAGAAACATTGTACCGTTTGTTGTGTTTTTGTTCTTCAGCCTTTTAGTATTTTTTGTACTACAAGTTATTTTTAATACTATTGGAGGTATTGAATATCAAAATTTGGATGGTCAATTGGATTTCAGATCTATTATTCTAACAACATGTGATGTTCATTATTGGATGGCAAATATAGAAGGCAATACTTAATTCACCATAAAAATTAGTTCACATTGGTAGATTTGAGGCACTTTGGGCCACCACCCGTACTATTGAGCATATTTTATATTTCCTAAAGTACTATTTTGAACCACAGGTTGCGATTTATACTAGAAAATGAGATTTTTAAATTTCTATTTTTAAAAATTAGAAAATGCATTTCAAAAGTTTATTTTAAAAGTGGCCATTGTTGTCAACTAAGAGCAAAAGAAGGAAGATCAAAGCTAGAGATAAAAAATCATTTTTAATTCAATATAAATTCAACCTAAATAAAGCACATTTTAAGCCAATGCAAAATACACTTGGAACATGTTTTTGGAAATTTCTCTCCTGAAAAGGTGTATTTCTATTAGGAAAGCTAGCTTACCAAAATTTAGCAATGTAACTCTTTAAAAAACATTAGAGAAAAATTCAACCCTTTACAAGGCTGTCCAAAGTTAACATGCCATGCTATTCTTTGCATGGCATGTCAACTTTGAAATTGCTCTTGGTGAGCAGTCAGAGTCTTTGACTGCTCGCCGGAGCAGTTAAGTCCCGCAAATTTTTTAATTTTTTAATTTTTTAATATTTTTTTAAGACTCAATATATATATATATTTTATAATTTTTCATTCGGAATTCTGGATTCCTACGCCACTGCTGCTGTAGTTTCAGTAGGGCGGAAACAAGAGAAAAACGGTTTTTTGAGCAAAATAAAAGCAAATTTCAGGGTACCTTAGAGGGATGTGGAGTAGCCCTCCTAAAGCCTGAAATTTCCTATAATGAAGTACTCGATAACTCAATAATACTAAAAACCACTAAAATTGTATATATAACATATGTTTGAAGTTCAATTTCACCTATTGAATTAATTTGAAAAAATTGAAATAATCCAAATACATTTCCTATTGCTATAGGAAGCTTATTTCTAAATTTTATATTCATTCAATCCTTTTTGCAATACTTATGGTACAAAACAACTTCCGCATAGAATGTGTGACAGAAGATACAATAGGTGTTTCTTGCAATCACCCTACCTCACTAGTATACCAAGTTTGTAAGAGCTTTAGGATAGTACATACATAATACTAGATTGACCTTGAATTATGAACACCCGCAAAGCACAAAATGTCTCAACTTTTATTGGTTGCTTCAATGACTTCTCCACCTCTACTAATTGATTGCTTTTGGGTAGTTGCTGTCAAGTGTGTTTTTTCAATTTTTTATAAAGTGCCAGAGTGGCAATATAAAATATTGTAGTGGTGCTCCAAATTTCAACATTCATCCACATATTGGATAAAAAATATCACATTACAACATATCACATGTTCATAATTCTATTTTCATCCACAATCAAGGAACTTCATCCAAGATTTTTTTTTATTTGAAGTTTTTCAGGCAAAAAACTTCATGATTTGTTGCCATTCTTTAGCCTAATTATTTTTCCTAATGCAATTCAATACTGTAATGCCAAAAAAAGGCAATAGAAGTGCGCATTCAAGGTCATCTTTTAGATGTCAAAAAATGAAAGGTATTGTAATTAGGAAAAAACTTGCTTCACCATTATTCTAAGGTTGCAAATAGTACCAAAAACATAAGACAACAAAACGTCATCTTGAAACTCTATAGAGGCTTCAAAAAGTTCAATGAATGACTTTCATTGAAACTATAGAATTATGCCTGAAATAAGACTTTAAACAAATATTGATTAATGAATGAGAATTAATGATCTAAGTCAAGTAAGCTCATTTATGCTATGAGTTCATTTGCGCAATATACCTTTGGATTATCAAAATGTGTTTGCAAAGATTATAGGCCTAATTATTAGTCTTCGTAGATTTTTACTTGAGTGACTATGAGGTAGAATATCATCAATTAAGCTTCTTAATTTTGTTTGTGTTTGTGTCCAAAGGGAGAAGAAATCATTGATTGATGAGGTTCTTTTTAGCAAATTTGGATAGAGTACCTCATTCAAAGTGCCAATTTTGCACCTCACACAGGCTAGGAAGATTTTGTTGATCCTTCTTAGATTCAGCTGAATTAGGCATGTAAAGCTTTTAACCTTTAAAGGACACTGTAGCCGTTTTTTCCTCCATTTCAGGGGGGGAATAGAATATTATATCTCATCCGTACAGTAGGAACATTAATCCAAGCACCATTGATCCAACACCCCCAACAGAAAGTCTTTGACAATGGATACATATTCATTACACAAATGTATATTATATTAAAAATCTATTCAAGTGTCAAGTTAGTCCATCATACAATGAAATTTTGAACCTACATAACTTTCTTATAAGATAACTACACCTAAAATGGACCAATCACTCCTATTTTGGAATAGAAATTGAATAGGGAAGATATCCAAAATGAAACGCACAACAAGGACAAGTGTAAGGTGATTTTTGAGTAGTGTGCAGCTCTAAATTGAATAGGGAGGATATCCAAAATGAAGTGCATGACAAAGACAAGTGTAAGGTGAATTTTGAGTAGTGTGCAATTCTATTTGTAGTACTATGGAAGTGGCAACAAGGTTTTCTTTTTAGCGATTTTTTGCTGAAAAACCGATGATTTTTTTTCAAGGAATATTTTGGCTGCTTTCACAGTGGATGAAATAGTAAAGTTTTGCAAATTTTAGGACCATATCACTCTATTTTGGGATGAATGTACACTCTTTTGGAAGAAAAAATAAAATTTCATCCCTACATTGTGGGGTTCCATCTATTTCCATAATGAGCTGAATCAGAGTATGAAAAACATTTATCCATTTTGAGGATGGAACCTTCGATTTTATACCCGGTTCTATCTAGTTTTTCTTCCGGGTGTCTATCCCGACATAAACCAGGCCTCCCGAGTTTTCTTTGAGGAATTCCCCAGCAGGGATTGAGCAGATTGAGGACTTGAGGAGGTCGTTCGATGGCTGCCACCACAATTCTTCCGCCACTGGTGCGATTGCCGATGCCCTCTGCGCCAACAAGGCTTTTTCTGGACATTCAAACTTTCGAGGTTTTGGAGTTGTGACATACATGAATTCCATGCAATTCTAGTTCCAGTACCTCGCATGCTCTCCTAAACTAAGAATACTCCATCAGTCCTCCAGTTCTTTGCGCAGGTCTGGCGGAGTTTCCGATGGCGGCGGACCATCAATACTTGCTTGTAGGTATCGCTCTCCTTTCAAGGACCAGCCGATTTCTCCCGGAGTTCTATCGAGATAGGGAAACAAAATTGTGGAAGGAGCCGCGAGCTTAAGTTTTTGCAGATGAAGGTCGAATCGCTTTTTTCCTTTACGAGAGTTACTTTCCTTGTACATGCATGAGAGCAGGTTTGTGGAAATGACCCTAGAATGCAATGCTGGTTGATTCGGGTGCGTTGTTTGTAGAGCATCTTCAGATTCTAATGTCTGCATGTTTTGTTGTATTTTCTTTGCAGGCTGTAACGTCTTCCACTGACTTGCCAGCTCTCAAGTTTCCTGCATTCCTACCACCTGATGTGGAACTTTTACAAGAGCCTGTGGCACAGGATTTGATGTACTAGCGCAGCACCACCTAGTCATGCTTCTCCACGGCTTTGACAGGTTAGCTGTCACTTGCGTTTCCTTTTCTCGTTCATACGATTGCAAATTGTAAACTAGGGCATGAGCCAAAGATTGAAGAATGAGGCAATGAGAATTGACGTGTAGAACATTGTACACTGATTAGTATGATATTCATGTCAGCAGTTCACACAGGGAAAACGGGAGGTCGACATTCTTGGCTGGGGTTTCTCAAATGCCGGTAAACTATTTCTGCTCCACGTTTATATATACCCTGATTCCCAGAAAGCAGTTAGTCCCTTTGCAGACGAAATCACAAATATCTTGTGGGCCCACATCACTTAACTAGGGGTTCTCACTGATCAGGAAGTGACAAGTGTTTCTAAAAAACTGGGCAAACCTGCTACGGGTTGGAACTGGAACATTCAACTGCAAGCACGCATCTCAAATTCTCTCCAATGTTTTGTTCTCGATTTCAGAGGGAGTGAAGTCTTACAATGTCGCAGCAAAACGGGAGCATCTATACAACTGAGGTGAACAACTCGCATTTAAGCCAGAGGTCTTGTCGATCTTGAGGTCGTGAGACAGAGCTAGTAATTGATTGATTGTTTGAATTGTGGTTTCCCAAATGGTAGGAAAGAACCATGTTTTATCATATCTTGAAATCACGAAAATCTGTCGATGAATTGTTTTCTTTTTTTCAGTTCTGGAAAACACATGTCAAGAGACCTATGGTTCTAGAGGATCCTAGCTTAGGAGGAGCTACAACCAACGAAATAGAACTAATTGAGGTTGAGCTTCAAGATGAAGACGCTCTTCCTCACATCATGAGTTGCCTACTGGAGGTGATTATACTGAACTTGGCATCAAATGTTATCCAATAAGTGTAATCCAAGTGCTTCCATCATACGGCCCAAGTTGACATTGTCTTCATATGTGTACTTTTGCTCCACTGCATCAAAGGTTCGTCCAACTAGAGTAGCAATCTTCTGGAAATCCGAAACCCAGGTTTCCAATGCCTGTGATCCCATGTAAATCCAGTGTTAGTATAAGACGTGACAATGCATACTCACTACTATCGGATTCACTACTCAATTGCACCACATGGCCTCAATTGACCATAGCTTGCATACACGAAAGACTCAGACGTACATTAAAATTGAAAACAACATCACTGAAGCTATAGGCGTGTACACCTAAGCCTCTCTAAAGGTGAAAATAGTGCCGATTAGTGAGGAGGAAATTCCTAAGCATAATAGGTAAGTTACTCCAAGGAAGAACGCCATCACCCTGCTCATTAACGCAACCTCATTTGGTGAACTCTCATAATCATAGAGACAGGTTCAGACGATTCAATCGGCAAGGACCGATTCATATATAAAAAGTCTACATATATTATTCTAGTAATAGGAAGATAAGACTCAAAATGATTTGATGAACTCTCATAGTCATAAGGATAGGTTCAAAATGATTTGGTGAACTCTCATAGTCGTAAGGATAGGTTTAGACCTTCCAACCAAGGACCAATTCATGATTTAATTTATACAAATTCTTCCAGTAGCAGTAAGATATAACTCCAAATCTCTCATGTGTTGGTAACATAATTTTCAACAATTCAAGCGGAAAAAAGACATCATGTGTGGTTTTTAGGGTTTTAGGTGACGTTTGACAACCGTTTGATGTTTACCGTGATAAAAGTTTTTGTCTCTTTAGGCGTCCACTCAGGCATGGGCGAGGGAACAGTGTTGTAATGTGGGACGTCTATTAATTGATTGTTAAAAAGAAGTGTTAATGTTGGAAGTTGTTTAGTGTTGGGGGCTTTTGTTGCTAATATACCTTGTTAGTGGTTGATTGATAACTGGTTGGTTAGTAGTTGATACTAAGGTTAGTGGAATTAGGGTTAGGGTTAGCCGGCGGATAGCTGCCTTTGTATATGGAGGCTACTTGAAGCAAAGGCTGGTCCATTGTCTTTCTCTCTCTCTCTCTTATTTTTTGGTGTTTTAGAGGTATGAAAGAGGTTTGGAGTACAAACTATGTGTTATTGTTGGATTTCATCTTGAAGGAGGTGTTCATATGAAAGGTTTTGTGTTGTGTTTTGATAAAGGGTTGGATCAAGGCAAGTTTTTGAATCTGATTTTTGAGAGGTTGATCTACTATGATGCCAAGTTTGAGATCTAGATCTATTATAAAGAAGGAGATATGAGGCTACAAAGTGGAGGTGTTTGAAATCTATGGCAACTAAGGAGGGTTTATAGAGGAGCCTAAATCTTATTGAGTTCTTGTTTTATGACTATGAAACTTGGAGGGTACCTTTCTTCACTTATCTTCTATTTTGTGTCAAAATCTTAACTCCTAAAAGCCCAAGTGTCCCTACGGGGGTTATTTGGTACTTCGGGCAAGCTCATGTGACCTCAATTTTTCACATGATTTTTTGAAACTTTTTTGGGAGATAGGAAATCTCATTAGCTTCGCGGGAAGATAAATTTCATCTAATTCCGACTTACCCTCCAAAAGTTATGATGGATTGAATAAAAATTTCAGTTCGGGAATCTGCTGCCCCTCAGGAATCTGACTTTGACTCCCAAGGGGGCAGCAGAGGTGGCAAGAGAGGAGAGGTGGCAAGAGGTGGCAAGAGAGGCTATTGTTGTGCCTATTGGGAGGTCACATGAGGCTTTAGGAGCTTGTAGATGTTAGAGATTTTGACATTTTTCAAAAAAAAAAATTCCTACTTCTAAAATATAAGTCCATCTTTCAATCCACCGTTCAGATTTCCTAGATCAAAAAATGTGTGATGGGATTTTTTTTTGAAAATGGACTATTGTATTGTCATTTCTTGGGACATAGTGGCAAATTTTAATTTTTTTGAATGTTGGGATTGTCTTGGATTGCCTTGAAAATTGGTATGCACATGCCTAACATGTTTCCCCATAAGAAAAAATTATAAATTGGAGGTCTGTAGTGGAAAAAAATTCAGCAAATGGCGGTCAAAGGCATCTGAAATTTTCGGGCACAATGGAAAGAAAAAAAAAATAGACTTTGAATGCAAATATCTCCCAATCTATACGGTCAAACCTCACAAAATTCTTACCACATATTCTCACACAAGTTAACTACAAGATCCAATGGTTACATTTCCAAAAAATCAATTTTTCAAACTTTTTTGATGAATGCTCTAAAAAATGGCAATTTGGGGTGTTTTTTGAGGTAGAAAAGGCCTTGGGCTCTTAGGGGTTAACTTCTATGGATGTGGGATCTATGAGCAATGCACAAAAGTACAACCGGGTAGAAAAAGATCCACCAAAATTGGACAATATCTTGGATTAAGGTGAAATTTGGTATATGAAGAGTTGATAAATTTATCTACTTCGCAGCAAAATTTCAAACATTTGGAGAGACGGCTCATAACATACGCTAGATCCAAATCAACTATGCTAGTTTAGGATATCTCGGGAAGGGCAGAAAGTCAATAGTGGGGAAGTTTTCACCAAAGTTGGATAGTATTTTGGATTAGGGGAAATTTGATATGTAAGGAGTTGATAAGTTGATCTACTCTATAGCAAAATTTCAAAGCATTTAAAAAGACTATCCATTAGATATGGTAGGCCAAAGGCAATTATGCCAATTAATTATGTGATACTAGTGGGAATTGTAGAATAGGGATTTGGGAAAAGGGAGTTTAAAGGTAAGTTAATTATTATTTAGAGTATTTATAGCTATTTAATATTATATACAAAGCACTTCTACAGCAAAGGCCCAATATTATTTTGAACCTAACAACAAAACTTTGTGACAACGGGTTAGTCATGTATCATACTTGGCACATGAGCCTTCAATTTCTCTCGAAGTGCTTTATGGTCTAGGTTATACTAGCCACTGGTTTTCCAGAATCCCTACAATTTCACGATGAACTTCACATTAGAAAAAAATCAGGTCTCCGGAGGGCTGCTCCACAGCCCTCCAAAGTACCTTGAAATTTGATTTTTTGGGGTTCAAAAATTAATTTTTCCTCTATGCTTGCGCAGCTGAAATTACAATGATAGTAGCGCAGGAATTTTACGATTTAAAAATTTATTAAAAAGAAACACTTTTCTTGGAACATCCCGCATTACTAGGCACCCATCTAATCCAATTCATGTCCAAGAAACTTTCTTTACATGGACTTGTCTTATTTTGAGAATATGGCACAGCTAGGTTTTGTATTGCAACACTATTCTCAGATCATGCATCACTGTTCTCAAGTCAAAAATCATCTTCAAACATTGAACCATACTGATAACATTAATCATTATCTTGTCAAGGCAAACGAATGATTTCTATAACTGGCAAATATCCTTTAATTGTATTTGCAATGGGAGCAAAAGTAATCACAGTATGTATTTTTCTCAAGTGTCAAAGTAAAGAGATATTATTGTCTAGCCTCATGGTTTGGCTGTTTTGTATTGTGGTTTTTTTAATGCAATGGGTTCTCCCCATTTGTTAAAAAAAAAAGAAAAAAGGAAAGAGATAACACTTACAACAATGTTAAGAACCACCAAGACAACCTCTATATAAACTTTGCAAACCATAAGTATTCTATCAGGAGGAACAAATAGGAATTATTAGGAGGAATAAAGTGTTTGTAAAGTATCCAAAATACTCCGTGAGGTTGTGGGCCTCACCTATGCCCATCCCAAGAATAAAACAACGAATCATATGTTAGTGAGGATACAACAGGTGTCTACAGACTACAAACGCTTGTTATTGCTTTCACACAGACAATCCTAGATACAAAAACACATGTGCAATAAACCTCAATATATTTGAAACTTGAGAAAGCCCAACCATAGACTGTGAAGATACCATATTTCTCCCGCAACAGTTTTTCAGCTAATGCAAATTTTGGACTTGAAACAACAACTTTGCTGACAAAAAACTTGATCTTGCAAGCCACACAGCAGCTAAGGGAAGCACCTAGTACTTCACGTTACTCAAAAAAAGTTATGCCCAAATAAGCTCAAAACGGGGAAGAGGGAGCAGAAAAAAAAAATTGCAAAAATTTGAGCTTTTCTTTTTGAATTTTTTTTGCCAAAGATTATATTTTTTCCTATCTAGAAAGCTTTGATTCATTCCATTTAGATTTGTTATGAAAAAGTTATGGACAATCTTATCTTTTGGGCACTTAGAGCATCTTCTTGAAAAAATAAATTTGTAAATTTGTTTCTAAATGCAATTTTTACAATTTTTCAAAAAAAAAGTTCCATGTTGTTTAGCTTTTTTTCTAAAACAATCTCACCATTGGGATTAGTGCATTTTAATTCCATATAAAAGATATTAACAATTTAGATTTTCTTTCTATCTCGTACCTACTTCTACTTAACAAATTTTTTAAGCATGAAAATTAAGTTTTTTTGAAATTTTTTTTTGGCAAGACTCTCAACTCAATTCTCCACTATAAAGATTTAAAGCTCAAAACTTTGTAGTGCAAAAATTTTAAGTTAAAAATGTTCAAAGTCAAAAAATTTAGTCCCACAATGTACTAAAAAATTTGTTTTTTTCACTTTAAATGCACATATCTTGCAATCTGAGCGGTCAGAAATTCAAAAATTCTTCCACACATTTGCATACTAGTTAGATGTAAGATCCTACGGTTAGATGTGCAAAAAAAACATTTTTCAAATTTTTTTACTCTTTGCTATAGAAATGGCAGTTTTGAGTGTTTTTTTACAGAAAAAAGGCCTTGGGCCTGTAGGGGTTAAATGGAGTGCATAGCCAACAATGCATTCTTTAATAGATTTTTGGTAAATTGTGACCTTGTCATGTTCATAGCCATATAGAGATTGCGCACTTTTTAGACAATCCACTGCAAGCAAATATGCAATTTTTTCTTAAGTATATGTTTCATTTCAAAGTTAGAGAATGCAATCCATATTTAATAATTTGGGATATAGGTTTACAACCACCTCTAGTAATAGATCATTTATTTATTATAAAAGCAGAGGGTTAATTTTAAATAGCTACACACTAACTTTTAATCTTTAAAAATCAAAACAGGAAAACTACATTTGCATATGCCATAATACACAATGGTAGAATATTACATAATATCATATATGAGTGTATTTATAGTGTATTGCTATAATTATACATTGTGCTATTCAAAGATCATCCTCACTATAGAATTCAACTATTCTTGTATCTTTTGATGTCGACCGACAGTGCAAGACTTCTAACATCAATACCACAAATACAAAATTCTAGATCTAGACAAATTTCATGCTTAGAATGATCACTTTTGACTACTATATAATCTAAAGGGTTATAAAAATACTTGGAGCTAGATGAAAGAGCTTCGCAATATTTATCATGCATGAAATATCTCCTTGATTATAATAATAGAGTCCCAAAGATGCTTTCACAAATTTCATTGCATAAAGTAATAGGTCCAAAAATTGCACAAGCTTTAAAACCACCCACATCTTCAAATGTATATTGTGAGTACATGTTACTTTTTCATAGCCTTCAGCAATGTTCAAACAATGTACATTTTAGGAAGTGGGCGAATTTAGAGCCCTATGCATTTCAACTCCAAAAGTTTATAACTACTTCCACAAAGCTCCAAAAAGAAATTTTAATAAAGCTCCAATAAAACGACTTGGGTTAGATGCCAATTCCACTTGTCTATCAAGGAAAATTTACTGAAAATTATTTCAAGAAGCTTCGCCTCCCCAAAATTCACTTTCAGCTCTTAAGTGGGCGATTTCTGGACCTGTTACCTTACTTCCTCCTTTGCAAGGACTCATTTTATTTCCAATTCCCAAATGACGGTCTCAAAATTTTGACATTCAAACTGGAGAACATGGACGCCCTCATTATGAATAGAGCATGTCTTCTTCCTATACTGTAGCTTTTGGTACCTTCTCCTGGAGATTAGCTCAGGATTGTGCACACAAAACATTTGAAATCCTTTTCCAAGAAGTTTCAAGGGCAATTCCTCAAGAATGTTCTGCTATACATCCTTCGACTATAATAATAAAATGGCAAACATGCTTCCATTTATACTCCGAAATCAATACGTTACTGCAACTCTAGTAGACGGAACAGTTGAAAGGAGAAGCATCTAGACTAGTTGGAAATAGCTTTACTACAGTAGTGTTCATGTCAGAACTGTTTCCCCCTGAGCAACAGATTCACAAAGGAGCCTCAATTGTATAGATAAATTAAAAAAAGGATAGCACAACTGGTTGAAATTCAAACCTCGCAACGGAAAAGTCATGAAAATGTAACATACTATTAATTAATCTTCACCCTACCACTGACTCTTCAGACACACATAGCAAGCTGAATCTCTAAATCCCCATCATCACTTTACTTCCAGAAACTGTGTCTACATACATGGGCAAATGAAGTTGCCAACCTATTTCGTTCCCAGTACTCGGAACAATCACAGTAAAACCACCACGGACTGCATGTCTGCACGAAAATCTGTCACTCCATATAAACAAAACCAAAAATTGAACCAAAAAAAAGCACCAATAGATCCCTCTCCATCTATCAACGCTAGCTAAGTTAGCTGTATGCCTAAGTGGTATAAATAAAGAAGCAAAGGATCCACCGAACCAGCATTTGAGGGTTAGTACTAGTACTAATTAATTCCACATTCTTCCGTTTTCGTTCATCCCTCTCCTGATTCATTGGTACGTCCACCCTCGGCTTCCAATCAAAAGGAGTAATCATCGAAACCCAGTCTCTTTGTACAAAACGGCGTTATTGCCACATTTGATGATGCCACCCACTTCAATGCACATATATACGGCACGCACCCGGCCCCCCACCAGGAATCCATCATCAATTGCTTGATAATTGAATAGTTGATCAATTCAAGTGATAATTTGGCTTCTGTCATCTTTTCTTCATTGCATTTAGGCATGTGGTTTGGAGGCAGTGGCCGTGACTGGAGGAGGGCACTGGTAACACGGTGCAAAAACCCCAAACGTGTCAATTTGCTGCACAAAGTTGGTGACACTGGCCCAGCCTCCCCATCCAACGCCAATTACAGCTATCCAGATCACGATGAAGATATTGACGAGGTACACCCCGGTCCAGCTGGGCAGGAAGAAGGGCGGCTTCTCCACTGCGTTCTGCAGAAACAGAAACAGATCGTTTCAATACTTCAGAAATCAATTGCTGCTCACTTCATCACAGATATGGAATCCACTGAATTTTATTAAACGTCAATTCATTAAGTTACTGGTGAAATTTCACGACTTTGCCGTTTCCAGAGCAATGAGGCCCGAAACGCAAATCTATAAAAGTCCTAGTTTGAAGAGCTCTTGCACATGAATGCCAAAAAAATTCGCACTCAGAATCACCCCAATTTAACGAAACTGACAAATTTATCCCTTTCGAAACGTCGCACATATGCATGAACATTACATTCATCAGTTGTTCTATGAGTGCAATTATCGTACCGTTCATGTGACAGTATGATTTGGAATCAATCAATGTGGCGGCAAGGGATTCATCTAAATAGCAATGTTAACATTTGAACATATCATTCTGAAGCTCTTCTGTGACTGCAGCTATCTTACTGTTCATCTGAGAACATATAAACATCTAAACTAAGACATGATTCGGTTCCCATCATACGGTTGAGAATGGTGTTCAGTAGAATGCTACTTCGAATTGCAGGTGTCAAATTCAGAAACAGTTGTTAATGCATGAGCAATTGAACTGATTGATGTCAAGTCTTCCATTTCCAAAATTCTTGAACTTACTCAAGAAGGAAGTGGATTTGTGCCAATGAAAGAGTCAGAGTAAGTATCTTAGGTACCTTCAGTCTTCATTGAGATGAGCACATTCAAGGTGTTGGGTACTCCTTCCAAGAAATGATATGGAGCTGATTCCTTAAATGATCGTTTTTTTATCTATTTAGAATTTCAACTACAATTTAGGGTCAAACAAATGGAGTTCCGCAACATTTTTTTGAAGAACTTTTTGAAGGCAAAAATTGAGATACCTGTCGGGCGGTAGCACCACGGTAGACCGCCATGTGAGCGACACAAGGGATGATGTACACCGTGAACGTGACCAGCAGAGCGCCCACAGTGGAGTTGATGGGCCCAAAGAACGGAAACGCAATGGCGAAGAACCACACCGGCAAGATCACGGGCATCCTGGCTACGGCCCTTAACAGAAGGCTCTTGGTGTTGTGAATCCCAATCAGCTTCTCCCACACGAAGTAGAGTGGAGTAACAGCAAAGCCCACAGTAATAAACTGCAACAGCCCAAAAAAAAATCAAATATTAAGGTTCTCCACATCACATGCATGTCACATAATTATTTAACTGATGCAGTGAGTTTCATAAATAAATTTTGAAAATGCTACTTTATTCTGTAAGAGAACTTGAAATTTGTTACCTGGTGAATGAGCATGAGAACAACTGCAACATCACGTGCCATAGTCCTGGGGAGCAAGGACAATGCATTGGAGTGCTTGAGGAGGCTGTCACCGAAAGCCCAGTACACAGCCACAGCCGAGGGGATGGTCAACGTGAACACATACAGTGTTGCAAATACATACACGTACTTGAACTTCACCGGCTTGTACATGGCGTGCATAATCTCTCTGCAATCCCATAATCCAGAGTACCGACTTCAGCTTAGTTATCACAGAATTTACAAAATTTATCACAGAATTTATTACAAAATCAACGATCTGTGGCTTCCTAATTTAGATCGACATGGATAAGAGAAACATAGCCAAAGTTAGCAATTTCTTACACAGTAACAGCATGACCCCCGAACGTGTACAGAATATTGGTTGCTCCTGTGAAGTACAACACCTTTGTTGTTGGTGCTGAGTGAACCACATTAGCAATCTGAATTATATCAAAGCCACAACACCCTCATTACGAGAATTCGAATATATAGACTAGTTCGTCTTTGCTTAACTTCAATTGCTATGAATCTATGATGAGTGAGAAAGCAACCAAGTCAAAAAATCCCTATGATATTGCCTCAAAGGTCTTGAAAGAGTTCAACTGTACTTAAAAAGAATGTACGCTATGTAATTGCAGAGTAACTGGGGAGCTGAGGGGTGCACTAACACAATTAATAATACCGTACCTGACCATGAGCAATAGCGGCGATGGTCATGTACCACCCTGTATAGGAAATCATAATCAGACCAAAGAACGACCACAGTCGGTAGTTTCGGAAAGAAGGCACCAACACTGTGAGCATGCAACAAGCGCCGAAGATGTAGGTCCACTCCCTCTTGTTCAAGTGGTCGTTGATCAAGAAGATATTGCTGTGATAATAATTCACACACACAGTAAACCAAAAAGAAATGAGTGTTCCGTCGAAAAATGACTACAATGACTACAATGAGTACATCCGGAAAAATCGCATTTCTGCACTATTAAATCGGAAAATAATACTCATCTGAAGTTTACAGTAGAGAATGACAGAAGATTCTTTCATTGCCAATGAGCAGTCACTCGAAAGAGATCCCCTCGGTGTATGTTTACAATTGAATACTCGATCTATTGTTATTTTTTTTGAAGGAGAATGTTTCAGAAAGAGGGAGAACAAATCAACGTAACGCTATATAAAAAGGAATGAACTCTTGTTCTGGGATAACGTGTCAACGACATATCCCTCAAAAGAAGGAAACTTTCGCACTCACGTACGGACGTCCCTTTCCAAGATATCCTCAACGTGTATTAACAGCTTCATTCAGATCAGTTCAAAGTAACTTCGAAGCCTGTTAATTTTAGCTAAACTTTGCAAAGCGATGAACACAGAAGACTGACTGAACTAATTACTGAAGAGTTAAGAGGGTGTACTCTGCTATAAATTAAAGCAGAATTCAAGTATTCTGAAGTCAATATTACCAATGCATGAAAATGAGCGACTTGAAATTAATTACCTGGCACATGCAATCAGCTGAATGACTGCCCCAAAGAGAAGGAAGGTGCAATTAAACGCAAGCCCAATCATCTTCCAGTTACGTCCCAGTAAACCATCTAGAACCTCGAACCACTGTAGAACAATGAACCAGCAAATCGATCACTTCATTTGTAATTGAAACTTCGGAAGGTAGGCAATATCAGCAAAATTTATACTGAGCTTGACCAAATTCAGTAAGACAGGTTTGTGATTCTCCAGCAAATTACGTACCTGAATGACATGATTCTTGAAGATGACGCCCTCTCGCTCTTTCCTCGTCCGGTACTCAACATACAGCCAAGTGATCATGTAACACGACCAACAACCGATAACACCGTAGAAGATCTGGAACACAATTCCTGACGCATATCCCAGTTGAGCAAACGAATATGGCAGCGTCAACAGCACTTGCGCCACCTGCAAGACCACCCACACCACAAGCACAGTTCAAGAAAAATTACACAAAATCCAGTACTTGGAAAGACTAAACATGCATAATCCAGCTACTATTACTTAGAAGATGTTTAATTAATTTATCACTGCCAAGAGTAAACAACGCTGGTTCAATTCCATTTCACTGGTACCAACTGCTCTCAGGCCGGCATCTACATACGTCCACTCACGAATCAACCAATCCTCTGCCCAAACCTTGTTACAACAATGCACGCGCTCTACTCTGAAGCAAGGAACCTTAATAATTGAATCCCCTTACACTTGCACGTTTTCTGAAAAGCAACCAAGAAATTGCTTATCTTGGCTAATTGAAATCCATCAAATTCAGAGAGCAAGGAAGTGTCCATATTCCCACGCATACAAGAGAAGTGTCGATCTTTGGCGAGCACAGATTCACATGTGTGAACCAGAGAATCTCAAAATACTCTCGATCGAGAAATGGAAAACAGGGGAGGAATGGAAAACAGTTCAGATGGTGTTGGAGAATGGGAGATCGTTTGTCCGGCCGTGAAAATTTAGCATGGATTTTCGAAAGCAGTGAAAAGAATTGCAGTTCTTGTGAGAGATGAATTAATTGCAAGGTGTACGTTAAAGAATGGTCGACCTGGTTGGATGCTGCACTGAACCAGGCGTCCCACGTTGATCCTCCGTGCCACAACAAGTTCTTCATCTGTCCTCCCAACGTGGCATCGTGAGGCCCTTCCTGCAACGACTCCAGCTTCTGGTTCTGCTCCTCCATCTCCCCATAGCTGCCCACCAGCTGCCCTTGCCCGGCTTCCACTGCCGTCCCCATGCCGCCTCTTCCGCTGCAGGTAACTGAGGAAATCGATCTTCCTACCAATGAAGCTCCCCTTCGATCTCACCAAATCCACACAACAGGCAGACACACCCTTCAAACGACACCACGAATCGATCTTCAACTGGGAGAGATCGAGAAACCCCCCTTCGAGCGTCAAAAAGAAGCCATAACTGTCAGTTCCAATTTGAGCTCCGAGCTACGTCCGCACGCCATGGATGGCCGGATCCGACGACACTGGCCAGCAATGCAACGAAAGGCCAGGAAAGACTAGCTCTCCAGGGATAGAAAAAGAGCACGCCAATGTGAAGCTAAGAGAGAAGCTCCTCCACTACCACTGTGCACCAGCTGGATGAATATCTCGATCGACGCAAACAACCCAACTTAAACCTACTCCAGGAGTGTCCAGCAGGCGGAGTGGGCATCGGACGGAGGAAGAGAACAAGATAGACGGAAGACTCGGCCAGTAGCTTAAAGCTCCAAGCTTATGCTTATCATATCATCATCCAAAGCAGCACGGCTATACCGTAGTAACCTCGAGCTAATAAGATCGCCCAACCCAAGGGGATGCATGCACCCCACCACAACACGCACTGCACTACCGGTCCCAAGTGAACGCGCTTGCAACAGGGCTGCCCACAAACTACTCCTCCAGCTCCAAAGTAGGGCTCTGCTGCTGCCCTGCCTCTCTACAACAATAGCTCTGACACCATGATCAGCATTCCGATTTTACTGCTGCCTACCCCCATCCGCCCGCCCGCCCATGGAATGAAATGCAACTCTGTCCTACACATTCCTCAATGCACGCATCGATAATCTCATTCCCACTGTGTCTCTCTTTCCCCTCTCTCTTTCTCCTCTCAGTCAGTCTCTCACTATACTACTACTGAGTACTGACTGACTCTAGCTAGGTCCTACAGTGCGTTTTTATTGAAGGGGAGAGTACTGGAGTGGGGAGGTTGCGCCTGTTTGTCGTATAAGGGACTGAGCGGCGGTTGTCCTTTGCGTTGCCAGGTTCTCTATATCGCCTTCATCACTCCAGCCCGTAAGACCGTAAGGTAAGGTAATTCCTTTCCTTCAAGGCCGGACTTCTTCACTGCTCACTCTTCCCTAACTTCCCTTGGTTTTGGCATTGGTTTTAGCTTGGTTTTGGCTTGGTTTTGGCTTGGCTTTGGCTTGGCTTTGGCTTGGCTTTGGTTTTGATTCCTTCCTTCAAGTCGATCTGCCCCACTTGTACTCTGCGGCCTGAGCTGCCTGGGCCAGAGTACTCGCCTCCCGGCATGTAGTCAGTCAATAATCAACCAATTGTTCAAATAGCCAACAGTGGGCTCTGACACCCATCCCGCCACCCTTGCGAGATGAGAGGCGGGGAGGAGTCCTCATCAGGAGGCAGAGCAAGCTCGGACTAACGCCATGGATGATTGGGTAGCCACATGGGTTTGATATTCAATACGAGGCCACGCCCTCCCTCCGGACGTCGCATATATATATATATATATATATATATATATATATATATATATATATATATATATATATATATATATATATATATATATAAAATAGGACTCGTCCTTTCTTTTTTAATGTTAGGAGTAATGAAAGGATTAAGGATTTGGTAAGGATTTGGTCATGGTTGTTAGTACGATGAAATGATTCTGTTAGTAGTGAAATCAACGAACAATGTGTCCACTCAAGTGCAAAACATCTAAACAAGTGGATGTGGCTATTAATAGCCATCAAAGAAAGATTAGTAAGTAGGAAGTTGTATAAGATTGCCAACCTTGGTCAACCGAGACTTCCCTCTTATAGGAAAGCCAATACTGGCATTCCTCTTGGTTCTCATGACCATGATGGTAACTACACCCCGGCTAGCTTTGATTTTAATGTTGCTAGTGATACTCTTTGGTCCGTAATTCTCAGCCACATGTAGAGCGCTCGCAATAGGCATCTTTTTGAAGACCAGCCCATTCATATCATTGAGATTAGTTCTCTGGCCTAGAGAGATACCATCCTTGCCGATATGGCATATAAGAACCATATTTTATCCTTCTACAATAGCTGTAGTGATAATAGACAAGGCCTCATCCGCCAAGAGTTTTTGAACATTTGGTGTAAGAATGAGATTTTTTGCTTTGATACTCTTCACAGGCCTGAGTGGCACCTCTCTCTCAGCCTCCCCCTGAGGCTGAACATTCCACATGAGCTAGATTTATTGTTTCTTCTTTTTTTTGGTTTTTTTATGGCCATCATCATTTTCCAAAAAAAAAAAAAAGAGATACAAAGTACCTCGCATAAATAAGGATAGACTTTGAAAGTAGAAAAGGAAAACTTCCTACACAACTACCTTGCCTTCTCTGTGTGTTTAAATCTGCATATTAAGAATAACTTTTGAACTCAATAAAATGGTCAAAGTTTTTTGGGTTTTGATCTAATCAACTTCAATTGCTATAAAATATACAAACTTTAGAACTTTTTTGATTTATAAGATGGATAATAATCTATTTAAGGCTTATGACTTGTGCTTCATTTCATTAGTTGTCGTGAAAAAAAAAAAAAATCATTATTAACAATAAAACCAAGTCTAAATTAAAGGAGACAAATAATTCAAGACAGAAGAAAAACTAAGGGGACTAATATTATTATGGACGGAGGGAGTATATATGATCTTAATGTATTGCAAAATTTATTGATATAGGTATATAGTAGAACCTCCCAAAGTTAATCCTCTCTAAACTAATAAAGTGTTGGCAGAAAGTATTGATTACTGGTCCCAACTCTATTATTTTAGAAAGATTCTACTGTATATCAAGGGTGGATCAACAAAATGCTAGTGTAGATTCTACAACCTACATAAACGTGTGATTTATTTTTCATAATTGGATCCATGCCAATCACTAAGGATGTGCTGGAACCTCAAATTTAATCCCAAGGATTCGAAAGACCAATAGAGTCTTTCAAAACTTTAGAAATGTGAAAAAGCACAAGTTAAATGCATGTAATAGAATTTTGTTTAAACTAGAAATATCTATGTAAGGTGATGAAGCAATGTGCTCAATTTTTTGAGCCCGTTTTTGAAAAAATCAAAGAAAATTTATGAGTGTTTTATATCCCATTATTTATGTGGCTAACTTTCCATATAATGGGATTATGGAAAATCTAGAGCATATTGTACAATAGAACTAGTGTAATTGAAATTTTAGGACATTTAATGTACAAACCAATACAATTGCTTAACCCCTAAAGGACCATTGTTGGTTTGGCGGACATTTGGGATTTTGGGCAGGTACCTATGAGCTAAAATTTTGTCATGATTTTTTGAATTTTTTTTTTAAAATAGAAAAAGTAATAAGCTTTGTGGGAATATAATTTTTTTCACAATCGGTGCCTAGGAAAAAAAATTATGACCAAATAAACTCAAAACAAGGGATGGTGGTCAGCAAAAAAAAAGGACAAAAATTTGAATTTTCTTTTTAATATTCCTTTTTTCATAGATTATACTTTTGTCTATTTGGAAAGCTTTGATTCATTTCATTTGGATTTGTTATGACAAAGTTATGGACATTCTTGATTTTTGGGCAGTTAGAGCATCTTTTTGAAAAAAACAACTTATAGGATGCATTTTTGAAGGCAATTTTTCAAATTTTTCAGAGTTTTTTTTGCTGCATGGTTTATATTACTTGACAAAACAATCTCACTGTTGGGATTAGTGAATTTTAATTCCATCTAAAATATATGAATATTTTAGATTTTCTTTCTATCTTGTAATTACTTCTATTTAACAATTTTTTTAAATGAAAATTAAGTTCTTTTGAATTTTTTTTTGGTAGATTGTCAACTCATTTTTCCAGTATAAACATTTAAAGCTCAAAACTCTATAGTGCAAAAATTTTAAGTTAAAAATGTTCAAAGTCAAAAAATCTAGTTCCGCAATGTGCTAAAAAACTTATTTTTTTTCACTTTAAACGCAGATATCTTGCAATTTGTGCGGTCAAAAATTCTGAAATTTTTTCCACACACTCTCAAACTAGTTAGGTGTAAGATCCTATGGTTAGATGTGAAAAAAAAAACATTTTTCAATTTTTTTTACTTTTTGCTATAGAAATGGCAGTTTTGAGTGTTTTTTGGCAGAAAAAGGGCCTAAGTATTTTAGGGGTTAACCCCTAAACGCCCATTGTCCCTTTGGGGGACATATGCGTTTTCGGGCAGGTACCTATGGGTTGAAGTTTTTTCCTGATTTTTTTAAACTTTTTTTGGAGGTAGAAAAGTTGATTAGCTTCGTGGGAATATAATTTTTTTCACAATCGGTGCCCAGGAACAAAAATTATGACCAAATAAGCTCAAAACGGGGGACAGAGGGCAGCTTGGGTAGGAAAAAGTTGCACTTTTTTTTTTCTTTTAGTATTTTTTCTCATAGATTATATTTTTGTCTGTCTAGAAAACTTTGATTCATTTCATTTGGATTTGTTATGAGAATGTTATGGACATTCTTGTTTTTTCGGGCTGTTAGAGCATCTTTTTGAAAAAAATAACTTGTAGGATTCATCTGTAAATGCAATTTTCCAAATTTTTCAATTTTTTTTATTTTTCATTGTTTAATTTACTTGTTAGAACAATCTCACCATTGGGATTAGTGCATTTTAATTCCATCTAAAATATATGAATATTTTAGACTTTCTTTCTATCTTGTACCTACTTCTACTTAACAATTTTTTTAAATGAAAATTAAGTTCTTTTGAATTTTTTTTTGGTAGATTGTCAACTCATTTCTCCACTATAAACATTTAAAGCTCAAAACTCTGTAGTGCAAAAATTTTAAGTTAAAAATGTTCAAAGTCAAAAAATCGAGTCCCACAATGTGCTGAAAAACTTGTTTTTTTCACTTTAAACGTCAATATCTTGCAATTTGCGCGGTCAAAAATTCTGAAATTGTTTCCACAAATTCTCATACTAGTTAGGTGTAAGATCCTATGGTTAGATGTGCAAAAAAAAACATTTTTAGTTTTTTGCAATCTTTGCTAAAAAATGGCAGTTTTAGGTGGTTTTGGGCAGAAAAAAGGCCTTGAGCCTTTAGAGATATTCTATTCATTGTGTACATGTTCAAAGGTCACTTTTGATAATTTGGGGGAGATTGAAGGTCACTTCAAAGGAAATAAGTGACACACTTCAAGAATATATAGTACTTCACATATAATGAAGGCTTATGCTCTCATACAATCATTATCACCTTACATTAACTATATGTACAACCAGTTCTACCAATATGAATAAGATTTTATCTATTTTCTAAATTCTTTTGTCTATTTCTTTTCAAGAATTCCACAAAATTGTTGAACAATAAAAATTTATTGCTTAAATATTCTTGGCTATTGTGTCAATATATACCCAAAATTGGCATTTGATTTGGAACTTCCCTCCACTGTCCATGCTCTATTGAAGTCATTGTATATAAAAATAATACCATTTCTCTATGTTTTAATCATACAAACTATTTTGAATAATTTTTTCTACTATCATCAAAAAAATTGAATTATATGTAATAAGAATACCCACACTTCTTGAATTCACAAAAAACTTCAAAGCATTTCAAAACTTTTTACCATTCAAACACAACTTTGTATTCAAAAATACAACTTATACACTTGGAGGTCAAATGTATCCAAGTCCCTTTAGGGGTTAACACCTTTTTTATAGCTTTAATCCTTAAATGTTTGGAAAAAACAATTGCGTTTGATGCATGGCATTTTTTTGGCGAAGCAAGACCGTTGCATCAATTGATCAAGATATACATTAGTGAAAATTTTATTTTTGTGATGAACTTTGTCCAATGATACATGACACTCCTAATTTAGATCATTATTGTACTTCCTAGCTACATGATTGAAAATTTTCAATTAAAATGGTTGTATATTCTACGTGTAGCGTGGATGGTCCCATATTTTGAGCATAATAAGGTTTAGATGTTAAAATGACATTCAAATGAATTATACTAATTGGGAGTGTCATGCTTCCATAATATTGAATTATTATTCTAATGGTGTTTGTCTAGCCATATTCTTGTATATGATTTATATTTTTGAAATCAATATTGTACTATATGAATGGTTTTACATACCTTTCTTTTTATCTTGAAATGCCTAAATAGCCAAAAGTAGCTAATGAATGACTTTAAGAAAAACTATAGGAACAAATAATGTTCCTAATCATCTATAAATTTGATCATTTTGGGTTGAATACCTTGGTAATAGACCTTGTCTTTCTAAGGTTATGGGTTAACCATAGAAAGCCTAACTGTAGTCACAACATGGTATTTTTGGGGGGTATTTTAAAAAATGGCATCAAAGCTAGACATTTTTGAGGTATAAAATAATTACAAAACTTTGAGTTTATAATAAACTAGACCTACTAACACATGATCAACACTCCAAATTTGGATCATTGTTGCACTTCCTTTACATCTAAGAAGCTACAATAATGTGATCATGAGTTTGATCAATACGATATTCTATTTAAGCATGATGAGGTTCAAATGTTCAAATGGCTTTCAAGCTTCTAAATGAAAAATGCTAACAAATTGTTGTTCAAATTATCAATTTCATGGTGTATATCTTGGCATATTTTTGTATATAATTGATATTCTATGAGTTATAAACAATAATGTCATATAATTCCTATTGCCATTTAGATTTATACTTTAAGGACCAAGATGTCCAAATTTCAATCAATGGATGAATGCTAACTCATTTTAAACACACAAAATGCATGTTTTCATCCATCAATTCTTTTGAAAATTCTTGCATTAGTTTTGGAACATTTGTATGATATAGATTTTGAAGACTTTGCTTTGCAAATATTCTATAATTCAAAGGGTAATAATAGATATGGCCTCAAAAAATATTTTTTTCAGTACAAAAAAAGACCTGTAAAAAATAATTGGAATAAAGAAGTAAAATAAAATTTTCAAAAATCACATTAATTAGAACTTTAATATGTCAAACTTAGAAGGGAAAAAATTCTTAAGAAAATAAAAAATATTCACTCTACAATTGATTTTAGAAGGACTTTTCAATTTTTGGCTTCAAATATCACTGAAAACTACAATTGATATGTGTATTAGTGATCCAACCATATGATATACTCCCTCTATCCCACTAAAAAGCTCTTGATTTTAGCTCATGTTTTTTTTTTTTGTAGTTTTGAATACGCATATTGGAAGCTTTCTTGGGTCCAATTTTTATTTTGGTTGCATTGAATAGATACAACGTTCTTCGTAGATTGTGGTGATATAAAATTTAGACCATTCTGAATTTTACATTTTACAATATGGTCAATGAAATTAGTATAAGAAAAACATGAAATAAAATAAGGAGCTTTTTAGTGGGGTAGAGGTAGTATGAGCTAAGGTAGACACACCCATTCCCACCCGTGCACCCAATTCAATCATTATGTACCAATGGAGTTACACTCTTGAAGAAAAATGTGCACCACTAGTACATCAGGAAGGAGTTCTTAATATAAGGGACGGGGAATGGGTGCATCTACCTGATGGATCCTATTTTACAACTATTTTTTGAAAGTCAATCATCATTAAATTCTTCTTCTACGTTGCATTTTATAACACGTCTTCACAATTTTGGAAACCTCGGTACAGTACGCCGATCAGGCGGCGTTACCGTTCCTTCCTTCTCTGTGTCCCATTTTTGCTAAATTTAGCCACACATGTGAACAAGCCAGGTGATATATAACGTAAACATATGATCTGGTATCCCACTTGGGAGCTTCCCTTGCGCCGGCCGGGCGGGATGGAACTACTGTAGCTAGCTAGAGTAGGCTAGCCTCCCTTTCTATCGATCAGTGACCTTATTATTATTATTATTATTATTATTATTATCTTCTTTCTTCAATTGAGTTCAGTTCTCTCCTTGGCTGCATGCTATGGGATGATCGAGTCCTAAGCTTAGCTACCTTGGATCAGTCCTGCCTGCCACAGACTGACTCGATGATCGATCAGTGGCCTAGCTCTGACAGAGGCGTTGAATGCATCTCAAGCTAGCTTTTTCTTCCATTTTTTTAATGCCGCGGGGCGTGCTCCGTAATAGCCCTTGCAATCCTGGTACTCGAGTATTTGAGTAATTGGTACCTTATTGCGCCTACTACTGATGAAAGGAAATGGACTGTCGACCTGGCATGGGGTGGATCAGCGGTACGGGAGACCGACGGACTACGGCGGACTGCAGCCAACTTACAGTAGAGTACAGAGGCTAGATAGCATGGGGAGAAGGAGGTGGATCTCGATCAGGCCAGACCGGGGGGGCGGGCGCACTCACTCATTGGGTAGACCACCGGTCTCCTCCCTGGCTAGCTGCCATGGGAAATTTAATGGCGCAGGAATTGAAGAGCTTAAGTTAATGACAGTACAGTACAGTAAAAGCGTAATATACAGGGATCAATCGATCGAATAAGGAAGTGGGTCTATTGGGTTCCTGGCTAGTAATTTTCACACAAGGCCAGACGACCTGAGTGAACTTACTTACCAGCTTGAGCTAAGCTGCACTAACTGAACTGAGCTGCAGAGGAGCAACTGTAGCCAAGTTACTGGACGGAGCTAGTTGCAGTGGCTAGTTGAAGAATCCTACAGTAGCTATTTGAAAGCGTTTGGGGAATGCGATGGGATGGGAGAACTGAAGTAGGCGAACTGATGAGTGAGCTTACTGGCTGAGTCCGTTTTTACTATTAAGTTATTGGCTCGAGTAGCTGGGAATGATAAGTCATACTATTCAATCTAGCTGTGGGCGTTGAGGGGGCAAGTTATGAATGACTGTTTGCAGTGCGAGTGGGATGACGGACGGACGGGTGGGCGCTGGGCGCGCGGACGGGCAGTGAGCTCGAGCGCGCAGTGGGCTGTGATCAAGCGCCGGCGGCCGTGGCAGGTCTGGAAGACTGGAAGAGAGGCTCGTCTGACTCCCTGCCGGCCGGCCTGCCACCGCGGCGGGCGATCTAGTACATTGACTGATGCAGTGCTGCTGTAGGTGGGCTACAGTATTCATTTGGGCTTCCTGACCTCGGATTAACTTACGAAATCGGGTTGCCTGCTGAGAAGACGGAGCCACTTCAGTGGCCGGGGTCAAATATAAGGCAGAAGCACCAGTAGTCGATCATTTAAGGAGTTTTGGAGCAGATTGTGCGCAGCATGGGGTGGTGGAAATTTTTCCCATGTAGGAAGAAAGGAAATATGGAGATTGCAAAATTTTCAGAATTTAATTCCCAAAATTGAAATTATAGTGATTTTTTTAGTCAAAAAGTGCATTTCACTAGAAGGCAATGTCTAGAGTCTTCCAATTCCAATCTTTCGGGATGCTCACTACTTTGGGACATGTGTCCTAACCATATTAGTCCCAAACATGAAAGGACAGAAAAACAACACTCCAAGCCTGATTTCCAACCTAAGGTTGGAAATAGCGCATCCTACAGGTTGGGTACTGGGCGTGGTCAACAACTGGTGCTTTTACCTTATATATGTAGGGAGTACATGACGAGGCAACTCATTGAAATTGGTGTGGAAATTTAGGGTTTCAAACTTCTCATTCATTAATTTTTGGCTTGCAAGGACCTATAGGGGTTTACATAGGGAGACCAGGAGGACAATATCGAGGGGTCTAATGTTCAACACGTAACTTCACCCCCCCTCCCGGGTGAAGTTATATGTTGAATATTAGACCCCCCGGTATCGCCCTCCTAGTCTTCCTCTATTAAAAACCTTGACCACCAGTCAATCCATCCACATTTATATACTCCGTATTATCTTATGTTAGGTTGTTTGTTTTGTTTTGTTTGTTGCGGTGAGATCTCTTGAACTGTGCATCCCTTGGTTGCATGCTTGGTACCGTCGGAAAGCCTTTGCAATAAAAGTACACAGGCTTTGTTTTATGGAGTTCCGACCTTTAGTGTGAAAGATATGGATTTTTTTAATTATTTTTGGTTTCAAAGAAATTGAAAATTATTTATATTTGTATTTTAGCTGTAGCAACAATACAAGGGACTCTAGTATAGAAATAGAAAGAGCACATAAATAGCCCCTAAGAGCATCACCACCTTAGTCTAGATGATATGGAACAACATCTACCCTACATGCAGATCATTTTTGTAAATAATTAGGGAAAAATTTGGAACATGTCTAAAATTTTAAAAATTATACAATTATATTTGAAAATCTGCAAAAAAATTCATTGTTGCTAATTTTGAATAATTATCCAAAAATATTATCAAGGAAATTTAGAAAAAGGAACACATTTACTCATAAATAGAAAAAATCCAAACCAAAATTAAGAGTCTTGAAAAATCAGGAAGAGCAAGTGCCCAAAGCCAAGAAAATCAAGTCAAGCTACCGGACTGTCCAAATTCCAAAATTAAATTATTTCGGCACCAAGGTGCCAAATCTGACATGAATGTATTGTACATCCTACACCTCCATATATAGTAACAATAATAATTTTACTACACATTCAAAAGAGTAAAGCAACGTATTTCAATTCTTACCACACAAAACAAATAGAAAAGAACAATTTTCAGAGCCTATTTAAAGACAAATATGAATATGGATACTAATACAAATACAAATACGTGTATAGATATTATATATATACATATATATATATATATATATATTTATTTATTTATTGAGCAGATACATGCATATCCCATATTTTTTGGCAACTTTAGGACATCAGAAAAGCATAAGAATATTTTTTTGTAAATTTTTTTCAAAATAGAATCACTATCACAACAATCCATTTCAATTACCCCCGTTCGAAACAAATGTGAAAAAAACCCAGTATACAATCCTTCACTACTTCCGCAAAAAAGTAAAAATTCACAAGGAAATAACAAGCTCTGTAATGATTTTTGAAATAAAAAGGTTGACAAGTTTAATTTTGCAAGCAATCAAATCATTGCTTTACAGAAATAACATTTGAAGATCTTCTTCTAAATGATTTTTTTATAGTTGTAGTAAAAAAACATAAAATATGTGATGTAGATATCCTTCAACAATAAATTCACCATTAGAATTGACAACTTTCAATTATTGCCTTGAACTATTAGCAATGAAATGATTCTTGTCAATATGTACAACTTTTTATTTTATGAAAAATAAGATAAAAATCAAAGTATAAATTGGTAAAAAAAATCCCATATTTTAGCCTGTTTCTTCAAAATACATGAGGGGGGATTTCCAACTCTTAAAAATTATGAAAATGTTTCCAAAAAGCATTCGGTATATGTGACAACCATAAGGATGGGTTGAAAAATTCATTTTTGAATGTAAGTGTCATGTTTTTGCAATTAGTGAATTTTCTTATTCTGAAAATTTTGGTGAATACACTTCAACATGTAAACTGAAAGACCCTATAGTTATAGTTGCAAAAACATTGATAAAATTTAAGAATCTAATATTATTTTATAATGAAATATTTAGATGATTCAAAAAAATTCTATAATTTTTTTTTCATTTTGCTTCATCACAAGTGATTTTTGAGAGTAGTCTAAAACAAAAAATTAAAATTAAAAAAAAAATTAAAAAAATTAAAAAAAATTTAGACCTCTAAAAAGATTGTAGCTTAGAAAAATCATTATAACTTCCTAATAATGATATCGTGACATTGAGATCATTAATAAATAGACAAACTAAAACTAAACAAAATGGAAATCGGTTGTTTTTATGAATATATTAGAGATGAGATCCATTGATGAAATGGATGCTGACTATACCTAGAAGTATGTGCAAAAGGGAGTCATCCCTTCATGGAGTTGATGGGAATAATAATTATCATTTATTTTATTTTTTTGGGAAAAGAACGATGTTCACTTAAAAAACCAAAAACAAGAAGGAAACAATCAATACGGCTCATGCGGAGGTCTTAGCCTGGGCGGCAAGGTGAATGATATAATTACCATTTTTAGATGTCCCTTGCACTATCACTATATCTATAGTAGAAATAATGTCTTTGAAGCTCATCTTTAAATCATAGAGTTTAGATGCTTTAAAGTTTAACAATTATGAAACTCCAAAGTTTGAAAAATTGGAAAATTAAAAAATAAATAGGATCTAGGATTTTAAAGCATTCATAAGCTAACAAGTCAGTTTTCACTAGAAAGTTCATCAACTTCAAGAAGCTCTAGCATGCTAAAAAATGGACCAATTTTGAAACCGCAAACTGCGTTGGAATTGCAATGAAGTGCACTTCAACTTTATAACATTCAAGTAAAAAATGATTAATTGAAAATCATACAACAATTTGGATTCCTTTTATACAGTATCTACCATTTTATAGAGATTCTTTGGAAGATAGTCACAAATTTTTTTGCATTTAGGTGAAGAAGAAGAAGAAAATCATACAAGCAATTCAAGTAGTATGAGATCAAGTATCTCTAAAGCAATTGTAAAGGCTCATTTCTAATATGGACCATTATAATTTTCACAAATGGTGGCAACATTAGATGGTAGATAGTGTATATAAAATATCAAACTTTTTGTATGATTTTTAATACATATGCGTATTTGCAATGACAATAAAGTAGACTTGAGTGTGCTTTTAACGCAATTTACAATTTGGAATTCCGTTCATTTTTTAGCATACACCAGCCTTCCAAAGTTCACCAAATCTCAGCAGGCTGCAAAAAATTGTAAGATTGTGGTACTCGACTGTACAATGGGGTATCAATCAAAATGGCATTTTTGAATTTGCAATGAAAGAAATTTCGGTATTGCCAACTTTGACAACCTCCTGAGAATTGAAAAATTGGTATTTTACCATGAAATTTTTGTCACAATACGATCTTTATGTAAATAACATATGTACCAAATTTCAAGGCCAAGAGATTCACCAAAAATAAGATATTTAAAATCTACCAATATGTGCAGCTGTGAGAATATTTTCATTATTGCCAACTTTGACAGCCTTTTAAAGATTAAATTTGTTTTGTTTTGCCATGCATTGTTTTTTACAAGATCTTCTCTATGTTGTTTGCCAAATTCCAAGCTCAAAAGATTTATACAAAAAAAGATATTCAAAATTTACCAACATGTGTAATGGTAAGAAACAATTTTACTACTACCCACTTTGACACCCTCCCAAGGGCTGAAAATTGCTTATTTATCATGAATTTTTTTTTGCAAGATCAACTCTATATTGATAAGATGTGTGCCAAATTTCAAGTTCAGAAGATTCACTCAAAAAATGAGATTCTAATTCTATCTAAATGTGTAGTTGTGAGAATGATTTTTTCAGCCCTTGGGATAGTGTTATTTTATAGGTAAAATTTCACATGGATGTAAAAAATCATTCTCACAACTATACATGTTGGTAGAATTAAAACATCTTTCTTTGTGTGAATCTTTTGAATTTGAAATTTGACACACATGTTATTTACATAGAGATGATTTCATTTTAAAAAAGTTTCAGCGTAAAATGTTTTTTTCTCCACCCTTGGGATAGTGTCAAAGTCGCCAATAGTGAAATTTTTCTCACAACTACACATGTTGGTAGATTTCAAATATTGTTTTTTCACAATTAGTCATGTTGGTAAATTTTGAATATCTTTTTTTGTATAAACCTTTTGAACTTAAAATTTGGCAAACATATTATCAACATAGAGAAGATCTACTAAAACAAAATTCACGGCAAAAAATAAATTCAATCTTTCGGAGGTTGTGAAAGTTGGCAGCACTGAAATTTCTTTCACTGCAAATTCAAAAATGCCATTTTCATTTGTCCCTCATTATATATAGAAGAGGTGCTCTGCACTGTAGTTTAAAATTTCAAATCCTTTAGCTTTCAATTTCAAAAGTTATGGTAGAAAACATAACAAATGTGCATAGTGTAGCCTCAAAACCATTTATACTCTACAAATGTTCCTTGGAATCACATATATGAAAATAATCTTTGACTTAAACAAGTAAAGAACTTTATCGTTAAGAAGCATTTCACACTACATCCCAAGTTCCAATTCTTCAAGTTCTGATTAAAGGCCATAAACCAACTTTCTTGGGGAAGGTGAAGGCCTTGTAGAAGGTGAATAAAGATACCAAATGTAGGGCTTGGAACTTCATAGTGTGAAGGCCAAAGTCTTAACTCTAAATTCCAATTTGTCTCTTACGGTATAATTCTACATAGCAGTTTAATGCCCCAAAAATGAAACAAAGTGTCAAAAAAAAAATTGAGGCACTTATAGCATTAAATTTATATTGGACAAATTTGGACGAAATTCCAACATGCTAGGATGCTTTCTATGGTGATTTTCTCCTCATTTTATAGTTAAAATAATTATTGGGACTTTTAGGCTAAGTTAGGCTTCCATTTGGACTAGACCCAATTCAATCTTTAATCCCTAAGGTCCCAAGGCCATTTATTATGTCAAAAACGACTCAAAACTGCCAGTTCTGCTACAGTGACAAACAAAACTGAGTACTCTTACGAAATGTTTTCATTCAAACAACCATACCATAAGAATCAATGGACAAAGTTCAAAAGTGTGTGTACGAAAGTTGAAGTGTGCAACATACTAAACGTTACCATAGAAGTTTGAAGAAAAAATTAGTTGTGGTTTGAAAGAAAATCCATTTCAAAGTTAGCCATGTCTAATACTCAGTTTTGTTCAAAATGATTTGAAATTACTTTATTTTTGTTAATTTTTTCTTAGAACTCTGAAAAAACTTTTTGTGCCTTGGCATGTTGGTATACATCATTTCAAATTGTTGTATGCAAAAATTGAAGGAAATTGACATTTATAGAATTTAAAATATCAACAGTTTGATGAACATGCAAATGATGTTGGTTCTCGCAATGTTTGAATTTTTTTTTGGAATTGAGAGCATGGATGACATTAGCCATTGTTGAGAGTGTATAGGTTGCAATATGGACCATTGTTACTTCTTAATGCCCTTGCATTTGAAATATTTGTTGAATTGGACATTGCATTCAATTTATAATTCATAATCAGATAATGCGTTTTTAAATTCAATTTCTTTGTCCAAAGACTAGAGTTCATGATGCACACAATAGACAATAGATCCAACAAATCCCCAAAAGATTAAATTATTAATATCAATATCGTCAAAAAATTGAAAATTGCCAAAAATTACACTGACGTTCATCAATTTGGCAATTTTTGATGATATTGACAATGATAATTTAATTTTTTGGGGATTTGTTGGATCTATTGTCTATTGTGTGCATCATGAACTCTAGTCTTTGGACAAAGAAATTGAATTTAAAAACGCATTATCTAACTATGAATTATAAATTGAATGCAATGTCCAATTCAACAAATATTTCAAATGCAAGGGCATTAAGAAGTAACAATGGTCCATATTGCAACCTATACACTCTCAACAATGGCTAATGCCATCCATGCTCTCAATTTCCAAAAAAAATTCAAACATTGCGAGAACCAACATCATTTGCATGTTCATCAAACTGTTGATATTTTAAATTCAATAAATGTCAATTTCCTTCAATTTTTGCATACAACAATTTGAAATGATGTATACCAACATGCCAAGGCACAAAAAGTTTTTTCAGAGTTCTAAGAAAAAATTAACAAAAATAAAGTAACTTCAAATCATGTTGAACAAAACTGAGTATTAGACATGGCTAACTTTGAAATGGATTTTCTTTCAAACCACAACTAATTTTTTCTTCAAACTTCTATGGTAACGTTTAGTATGTTGCATACTTCAACTTTTGTACATACACTTTTGGACTTTGTCCATTGATGCTTATGGTATGGTTGTTTGAATGAAAACGTTTCGTAAGAGTACTTAGTTTCGTTTGTCACTATACGTTCATCCAAGATAAGAGAAAAAAACGATTTTTAAAAATCTAATTGTAGGATCTTGTACTTAACTTATCTCAGAACATGTGGTAAAATTTCATAAAGTTTGGCTGCACAGATTAGAAGATATTAGCATTCAAAGTTGAAAAAAAATGTTTTTTTGAACACTAGCCTGCAATTTCAGATGACTTTGACCACCGTTTGTGAATTTTTTTTTGCATTACAAACTTTGAATTTAATTTTTTTTGTGTTGAATAATTGAGTTGAGAATCTAGAAAATAAAATAAAAAATAATACACTTGATTTTCATTCTTTAAAAAATTGTTAAATAGAAGTAGGTTCAAGATTGAAAGAAAAATTAAATTGTTAATAACTCTAAAATGGCATTAAAATGGTATTATCCCAATGGTGAGATTGTTTTAGCAAGCAAAAAAAACCTTGTCAAACAATTTTTTTTGAAAAATTGTAAAAATTGCACTCAAAAATGAACCCTATAAGTTGTTTTTTCAAGAAGATGCTCTAATTGCCCAAAAAATAAGATTGTCCATAATTTTCACATACAAATTCAAATGGAATGAATCAAAGCTTTCCATATAGATAAAATTACAATATATATGAGAAATAGATTTTTTAATTAAAAAAAAAAGAAATTTGTGTGAGGAGATTTTTGCCCGTTGTACCAAAAAAAGGACCTTTTGTGCCATAACTTTTGCTCCCGAGCACCAATTAAAATAAAAATTACATTTCCAAAAAGCTAATGTGTTTTTCTATCTTTACAAAAAGTTTCAAAAAATCATCATGAAAATCGAGTCTGTAAGAGCCTGTCTGAAATCCATTTTGTCTCCCGAGGGGACAATGGGACTTTAGGATTTAAATCACACTTTCTTGGCTCTAGAACTATCTAAAAGTTGGTCTGCAAGTTACGCATCCTTGGCACCAAGTCACCAACACTTCCAAAAAGTGTTGCCATGTAGACATTTAGGAGTGATGTAGGATTATTTTCAGATCTAAAACACATTCTGAAGCCCCAAATCTTAATTTTAAGCTCTCCACCAATTATATTTGAGAATTCAGTGGAACTTGGGACATATTTTGAAGTGGCTTATAATTTGGCTTTGGCAACTTTTAGAGAACATCTTTAATGTTAACATGTGATTACATTAGCATTTATAATAATTGTAGGTACTAGGTTGTTCACCAAAAGCACTCATTTAAAAGCTAGAAATTCATTTGGAGAGCTTAAAAACATTTTAGTTAATTTCTTTGTAAGTTTTTCTTGGAAAAAAATGGAATTGGCATCTAACCCAAGATGTTTCATACTTTTTGGAGCTTCGTGGAATTGAATATGAATTCTTGAAATTGAAACGCTATGGTCACTAAAAGCATCCACCTCCTGAATTGTACATTATTTGTACATTGTTGGTGCAATGAAAAAGTAAAATGTACAAATAGTGCACATTTCAGTCTTGAGGTGGACGCTTGTAAAGCCCAAGTATTTCATGAACCTCCTTCCTTTATTGCAAAGAATTTGCCTTTCATTATGAGAATATCTTACATGGAAAAAATGATTTTTTCTATTTTGCAAATTTTGCAACCCACACACAATATAAGTTATTTGTTACTTAGTAATTATTTTGTATCCTCAACATTCACAGTTTTGGGTATATGTCCAGTGAAGTCTTAATTTATAAGGGATTTATCCATTATAATTTTAAGACTGGGGTCTTCCAATTGTTTCTTCTACTTCCATTTTGATTATTTGTTCTCAAAAGATTACTATCTATTTTGACATCCATACCTTAAGTTTGTTTGTTTGTTTTGTTTTGTTTTGTTTTGTTTTGTTTTGTTTTGTTTGTTTGTTTGTTTGTTTGTTTTGTTTTGTTTTGTTTTGTTTTGGTTTGGTTTTGTTACGTTGAGATTTCCCGGACCGTGTGTCCCCCGGCCGCATGCTTGGTACCGTCGGAAAGCTCTCTGCGAGTAGGGGTGCACGGGCTTGGTTTTGTGGCGTTTGGGCATACGGTGCAAAAGTTATTGAATTTCAAAGTTTTTATTATGACTTTAATAATTAGAAAATTACTTTTACTTTTGTTTTGGTTGTGGCATTGGCACAGGGCTACACTAGTCTCTAATAAATATCTTGATTCTCGTAGGAAATCATTCCAAAAAGACTTGGACAAGAAAAAAAGTTGGATGACCCTACCGTACGTGGAGGTACACATCATGCTGCTTACAAGCTCTTGCTCAATCAAGTAGTCCGAGGTTTAAACAACTTGGTCCGCCATTTTACAAAAAAAAACAAAAAAACAAAAACACAATTCGGTCCAATCTCAAGCGAGCGCTCTCCATCTAGTACCTTATTTCCAACGTGTTCAGAAACGTTGGTACTGCAGTCAGGAACTTCATGATCAGGAATGATAATTGAATGTACTCCTCCATCTAAGAAGTATTGACAACTATTGGTGACAAGGAGTTCCTCATGGCGGGTTTTCTAATTGTCCTTTTTCGTTTTCTAATTGTCCTTTCTAAGGAAGGCCTTTCATTCAGATGGCCACAACTTCATTTTCGATGATGGAAGGCTGAGGTTGGTGCAGGAAACTTAGTAAGCTTAGTACAGCGGTCTGGTTAAATGAGTTTGATTTCGCTTACTTCATTTGATGGTGAGGGAGGAGGATGTCGACCAGGGCTTTTTTTTTCATTTTTAAGAAGTGCCATAGTGGTGATATAAAATTTTGTAGTGGTGCTTCAAAATTTCACTATTCATCTATATCAAATAGAAAATATCACATTAGTACATATCACATGCCTATAATTTGATTTTCATCCACAATCTGGCAATTTCATCCAAGTTTTTGGCCATTTTTCTTACCATTTTTTTGCCAGATTATTTTTTCTAGTGCAATCTGGCACCAAAATCCAACAAAAAAGAGCCTTGATGTCGACCAAAAGCACCAATTTACCCCCTAAAGTCCCAAGGCCATTTTTCAGTCAAAAACAACTCAAAACTGCCAGTTCTGATGCATTCATCTAAGAAAAGAATTATTTATTTATTTTTTAGAATCTAACCGCAGGATCTTGTACTTAATTTATCTCAGATCATGTGGTAAAAATTTCTTTATACTTGACAGTACATATTATAAGATGTTAGCATTCAAAGTTGGAAAATTTGATTTTTTGAACACTTACTTGCAATTTCAGATGACTTTGACCTCCATTTGTAAAAAAAATTTGCACTACAAACTTTGAATTAAATTTTTCGGGTGTTGAATAATTGAGTTGAGAATCTAGGAAAAAAATTAAAAAGTAAGCCACTTGATTTTCATTCTTTAAAAAATTGTTAAGTAGAAGTAGGTCCAAAATTGAAAGAAAAACTAAATTGTCAATAGCTCTAAGATGGAATTAAAGCAATATAATCGCAATGGTGAGATTGTTTTAGCAAGCAAACTTAGCCTTGTCAAACAATTTTTTTGAAAAGTTGTGAAAATTGCATTCAGAATTGAGCCTTACAAATTATTTTTTCAAGAAGATGCTCTAATTGCCCAAAAATAAGATTGTCCATAACTTTTACATAACAAATTCAAATGGAATGAATCAAAGCTTCACATATAGATAAAAATACAATCTATGAGAAAATACTTTTTAAATTTAAAAAAAAATAAAATTGTGAGAAGGTTCTGCCCGCTTCACAAAAAAAAAGACCTTCTGTGCCATAACTTTTGCTCCCGGGCACCGATTGAATTAAAAATTATATTCCCATGAAGCTAATGTCTTTTTCTATCTTTACTAAAACTTTCAGAAAATAATGATGAATTTTGAAGCTGTAGTAGCCTATCCAAAATCCATTTTGTCCCTTGAAGGGACAATGGGACTTTACAAGTTAAGAGCTAAAAATTCAATTCATTTAGGGAGGTTCAATTTTTTGAAATTAATTTTTCAGTAATTTTCTTGAAAGGAATATTGGAATTGGCATCTAACTTGAGCCGTTTCATATTTTTTGGAGCTTGATGGAACTAGTTATGAATTTTTGAAGTTAAAACATAGTGGTCACTAAAAGCATCCACCTCCTGAAATGTATACTATTTGTATATTGTTGGTGCAATGAAAAAAGTGGAATGTTCAAACAATGTAAATTTTAGGAAGTGGACGCTTTTAATCCCTAAAGGCCCATTGTCCCTTAGGGGGACAAATGGGATTTTGTATGGGTATGCTTTGAATTTTTATCCTCATTTTTTGAAACTATTTTTTAATATAGAAAAATTGATTAGCTTCATGAAAATATAATTTTTTCTCAATTGGTGATTGGGCACAAAAGCTATGCCCAAATAAGCTCAAAACAGGAGATTCAAAAATTTGAATTTTTTTTGAATTTTTTTTTCATAGATTATAATTTTGTCTACGTAGAAAACTTAGATTCATTCCATTTGGATTTGTTATGAGAAGGTTATGGACAATCTTGCTTTTTGGGCAATTAGAGCATCTTCTTGAAAAAATAACTTTAGGATTCATTTTTGAATGCAATTTTTTACAATTGTTCAAGAAAAATAAAATTCCACATGGTTTAGTTTGCTTGTTAGAACAATCTTACCATTGGAATTATTGCATTTTAATTCCATATAGAAGATATCAATAATTTAGATTTTCCTTCTATCTCATACTTACTTCAACTAAATAATTTTTTAAAGAATAAAAAAAAAATTATTTTTATTTATTTTTTCCCCTAGACTTTCAACTCAATTTTCTACGATAAGGATTTAAAGCTCAAAACTTAGTAGTGCAAAAGATTAAAGTTAAGAAGGTTCAAAGTCAAATAATCTAGTTCCGCAATGTGCTAAATAAATTGGATTTTTTCACTTTAAACGCAGATTTCTTGCAATCTGTGTGGTCAAAAGTTCTGAAATTTTTTCTACACATTCTTATACTAGTTAGGTGTATAATCATGGTTAGATGTGCAAAAAAATAATTTTCAATTTTTTTATTCTTTGCTATACAAATCGCAGTTTTGAGTGATTTTTGGAGAAAAAGGTCTTGGGCCTTTAGAGGTTAATTTGAGAGTGAGCACTTTTATTATTAACCTCGGCCATTTAACCCCTAAAGGACCATTGTCCGTTCGGGGGACAAATGGGATTTTGGGCAGGTACCTGTGGGCTGAAATTTTCTCCTGATTTTCTGAAACTTTTTGCGAACGTGAAGAATTGAAAGAGGTATGTGGTGGAAAAAAAAATTGAAATCGGACCTTTGAGCGAGAAGTTATGCCATTTCTTGGAATGCGTGGGGATGGGGGGCAGTAAAAAAATTTTGCAAAATTTTGAATTTTTTTTTTATACATTTTTTTTCTCATAGATTATATTTTTTTCTATTTGGAAAGCTTTGATTCATTTCATTTGGATTTGTTATGAAGAAGTTATGGACATTCTTGTTTTTTGAGCAACTAGAGCATCTTTTTGAAAAAAATAACTTGTAGGATTCATTTCGCAATGCAATTTTTGTAATTTTTCAATTTTTTTTTGGTAATGGTTTAGATTACTTGCTAGAACAATCTCACCATTGGGATTAGTACATTTTAATTCCATCTAAAATATATGAATATTTTAGATTTCCTTCTATCTTGTACCTATTTCTACTTAACAATTTTTTTAATAATGATAATTAATTTTTTTTGAATTTTTTTTCTTTTCTTAGACTCTCAACTCAATTCTCCACTATAAAGATTTAAAATTCAAAATGCTATAGTGCAAAAATTTTATGTTAAAAATGTTTAAAGTCAAAAAATCTGGTCCCGCAATGTGCTGAAAAACTTATTTTTTCCACTTTAAACGCAAATATCTTACAATCTGTGTGGTGAAAAAATTCTGAAATTTTTTCCACACATTCTCATATTAGTTAGATATAAGATCCTACGGTTAGATGTGCAAAAATAAAAACAATTTCTAAATTCTTTTACTCTTTGCTCTAGAAATGACAGTTTTGAGAGTTTTTTGGTAGAAAAAAAGGCCTTGGTCCTTTACGAGTTAAGAGCTGGAAATTCAGTTCATTTGCAAAAGGTTCAACTTTTTGAATTTATTTCTTGGTAATTTTCCTTGAAAGAATAATTAGTGTTGTGATAATTAGTGGTACCAACTGAACTATCCTGTTACAAGGAAATTTCAGATAATTAGGTGACAAATCATTATTTTGCAAGATGCCAAGTATATGAGAACAGCTCCACTGAATCAACGGAGAAAGGAACATGAAATGACTTTCACATAGCGATGTTGCAGGATAGTTGCCGTTCTGTCTCCCTTCTTCCGGAACAACCGCAGTGCAATCCACCCCTCGGCAACTCCTTATCTAACTCGTTTTAAGGTGGGTGGCTCAGAAAGCGACCCTTTAAGGGTTGTTGGGCCTTTTTGATGGGTTTTAGATGCCTGAAAATATTTTTGTTTATTTTTCACTTGAAGGAAAATTGATGCGGAATCTAAATCAAGTAGTTTCATATTTTTTGAAGCAAATATGAGTTACTTTTGAATTTCCAAAGAATTATGTGGTCTGCACCTATTCTTGGTCATAGGCCTTGCAAAATCCACTTACGCGCAGTCTGAAAAAGATATGGCTTGACCAAAAACAAGCATTGCTACCATCAAAAGTTAATACATAAGGTTCCTAAATGCGACCTTTTCTAAACTTAAATTGACCCACATTCTTTTAACATTTGCAAGAAGGCAATTGGCAAATAATTCTCATTTAGTAAAATTAAGTAGGCACACATTGGCTTTGAAATGGACCCTCCCGACCTCTTATTCCATCCATTGGCAAAATATGAAGAAATATATGACAAGTCTCAATTATGCTCTCACATTGTTGGCAGTCTATTTTAGAACCACTTACGATTTCGATTTCAAAGCTATCTACAAGATTGTTTGAAGAAGAGGGTTGCTTTTTGAGCCACCTACCTTACATCATCAATGACCTCATGAAAGAGAATGATTCCTCCATAGACAAAGGATTGAGTCGTTGCATGAGCTCTTCCATAGGTGTGAAAGACTTCAACAATGGCATGGGCGGAGCCTAGTAGCATTGCTCAGGAAACCTTAAAAGCCTTTAGCGATAACGTAGTGGAACTTGAAAGCACCTCCTTCACGCAAAAGTCCGGCCAAGCTTGCGTTTACGTGTGCGGTGGAGTTGCTCTGACATAATAACAAACCCCCCTAAGCAACATGCCCATACAAAATTTCAAAATTTAGGTAATCTTGGTTTTAATCAATTTATTTATTTAAAAATTAATACTTGATGTAGAGAACCTGTCTAGTCCCGTTGTCCCCTTAGGGGACAAAATGGATTTTGGGTAGGTTTGTGTAACCTCACTTTTTGACATGATTTTTGAAACTTTTTTTTAAGATAGAAAACATGTTAGCTATCAAAGAATAGAGTTTTTATTTCAATTAGTTCCCAGGAACAAAATCTATGCTACAATAACCTCAAACAAGAATCTGGGTAACAAAAAGAATCCTTTAAAATTTGGATAAAATAGTTTTTTTTTCTCATAGATTATATTTTATCTACACATAAAGCTTTCATTTTATTTAGATTAGTGTTGTGAAAGTTATAGAGCTTGTTTTGTAGGCAGGCATAAATTTTTTTTGAAAAAATAACGTAATGGATTCATTCTTAACTCATTTTTCAAAAAAAAATTAAAAAAGGTTCCACAAGGTTAAGTATGCTTGCTAGAACAATCTTGCTATTGGGGTTATTGTGTTTCAATTCCATTTTAAAGCTATTGACAATTTAATTTTTCCTTCAATCTTATACCTACTTCTACTTAACAATCTTATCAACCCTTAATTTTTTTGGCCATTTTGAAGGTGTTTTGGATCTCAATTTTGTAATTTACAAAGGGTTGAAGCTCAAAGTACAATGAGTGACTTTTAGGCAAACTAACCTAGGATCTTGTAGAAAGCAAAGACCTTATCATCACTACAAAGTTTGGTTTCAATCCAAGTCATAGATTGGAAGATTATAACGTAAAAGTGAAGGGTTGTACAAGGAAATCAATGTTTTGGAGTAGTCAAAATTGTCGGCTTTGACGGGCTCTTTTGGACACATAACATTTTAAAAAGTTGGCATCTTGTATTCATTCTCAAGGTAACCAAGTTCCACATGCATGGAAACAAGTCTTGTATTTTTAGGACCAAAAATGAGTGAGAAAATGGTCTTGCAATAGTGACCACTTCATTGTTAAATTTCAAAAAATTATGAGAGAAATAGAAGATTTGCCACAAATCTAGAATCAAAAATCAAGATCAAACATTGTAGAATGAAGGAACACAAGAAAAGACACACTATGAAGGAAAAGAATTTGAAAAAACGTCTCAAATCTGAGTGCAAAATTCATATTCCAATGGCTATTTGTATCCACAAACTAGTCAGCACGGTCAATGCTAAGAACCATTAGAATTCCAATGCATCATCATTGTCCAACCTCATTATTCTTCCACCTCTCTCCCATCCTAAAGGTTGGGCCTAGCCTTGCTAATAACGAGCGGTCCAACGGTACAATTTTGACCCTCCTCGCCCATGAACACATGCCTCCACCTCATTGATTAAAATTTCCTAAAGCGAAGGCTCATAAACAATTTTTAATTCAAAATTTATAGTGCAAAGATTTGAAGTTAAGTAGATTCAAAGTCAAATAAACTAGTCATGGAACTTGCTCGAAAACCTATTTTCTACATTTCAAATGCAAATATCTTGCAATGTATAAGGTGAAAGTTTCTAAAATTTCTTCTAAACATTTCTATACTAATCTTATGCAAGAATTTGCAATTGAGTATGAAAAAGAACAATTTGTGAAACTTTTTTGCTCTTTGCAATACAAATGATAGCTTTGAGTGTTTTTTATGCAAAAGAGGCCTTGGTACTTCAAGGGTGAAAAGTAAAATGTCTAACTTTAATTTTCAAGTAGTAAGCTAGATTGTGAGGGAAGGTGGAGCGTGTTATGTCTTTTTAGAGTATGAGGGGTTTACCAAGAGTACAAGAGACTAGCAAGTGTCGTAAATGTTTTATAATAAAAACTCAATATTATTACAAATGCAAAGTAGCAATGTTTTGATTATCAAAAAAGAAGCATAAAATGTGAATTTGGGTAATCATTAAGGTTTGGGCCTACCATATGCTAAAATATTTTGTTTCTGCTTTATCTATATATTTTTCTAAACAAAAAAGAGAATAATCAGTCATTTAATGTTTTTTCTCGTCTAATATTTTAGTGATGTTGATAGACCAATAGAATAATTTGGCAAAATGTAGGTAGCTTTATCATATAAAATTGAACTTTATCCATAAAACAAATGCAATCCAAGAGATAAATGCAAAAAAAATTTGATCAACTTTCAAATTTTATCATCTAAAAAAAGGAAATGAGCGATATTTCAAGGTGAAAAATAGCAAAATTTCATTAGTATTGGTCATTGCATATGAATTAGACTACAATATTTAATTAGTTTAAGATATACCAATTTTTAATCTTGCATTTTCTCCTAGAAACTAGTTTGTTTGTTTTTTGGTGTTTGTTGAGCGAAAGAGAGAGTATCTTCTATGCCTTAAAAGTCATTGAAATTTTAGAAATGAATTTTCTTCTATTAGAAAATGTGATATATAATAGTTATAGTATCTCATACAAATTAAATTAACTAGACTAGGAAAGTTAAATACAAAGGTAAGGCAAACTATTGTGGCAACTTAACTAATTGTGTCACTCTAGGATGCAAGAATTCTAAATGTATCTATTTTGATTTAATGAAATAATGAACTTTGTCTTTTTTGTGGTCGGCTCTCCCATGCCTGAGCCTAGCAAGTGTAGCCAGAGAATAAAGCGGGAACAAGGTCGCAACATATATATTGCTGGGCCCCTTCAACAACTTTTTCAATTCCATGAGCTTTTAGTCTAGGCAGCATCTCTGTGAGATGTTCTTGTTGAGTTGGCTCAACTTGTTGGAATATAATAATATGGTCCTCATTGGACAAGTTTTCTATAATTTTTCAGAAAAGTATTATTCCACTTTCTATTGCTTTGTATAGGTGATTGCAAAAAATACTTGCCAATTTTGTTGCATTTTATAGTACTCATGCCTTTTTTTATGGAATACTTTAAAATTAGAAAAAAAATTTAAAAAAAACTATAATATGGCCAATGTATACATCTATAAGATGAAGGTAACCACTTAAAGAAAATCATAGGAAAATCTTTTAAGTAGGAGAGCTAGAAAAGTGCCAAACCTCATGAAAATATATACTTTGATGTTTATATTAGTAAAAAATAGAAAAAAATAGAAAAATAGAAAAAAAATTGTCTATTTGTAAACATTTTATGGAGAACCAAAAAAACCGCCAAAATAATTTTTTACATGTTTCAAAATGCAAGCGGAAAGAGGTTCGTTGTGTGGACTTCTATACAACATATAATTAATTACTTTTGAAAATCCTTTAAAAAAAATAGCTAAAAGTATACTAGAAGACCATCCGCTCTAAATTTTAGGTCCAAATTCGTTTTTTGGATACTACTTTGTTTAATAGAATCCAAAATTGGTAAGTGCGACGTAAAATTGGAGGCTAGTTTTTGGATAGTAAAAAAATGTCAAAAATTTCAAAAAAATTTGAAAGGCATATAATAGTCATGAGTACCATTTGACTTTGAAGCCAAAACGCAAAAATTATTTGAATCATTTGAATCATTTGAAAGCTAGAACGCAAAAATTATGGCCAAAAACAAATCAACACGCAAAGTGTGATGCAAAATAGGACAAGTATTTCTTGCAATCACTCTACTACTATTTTTCCATTGTGAAGAATGAAACTGTAACAATCTTGAGGGACTCTTTTGGATTGCCATTGCAACCATGTAGGGAATCAACAAAGCCACAAGAAGATCAATACCTTAAATGAGGCTGTTTGTTTGTTTGTTTGTAGCGTGGACAACTTCCTGACCGTGCGTCCCCCGGCCACGTGCTTGGTACCGTCGGAAAGCTCTCGCCGAGGAGGGGTGCACCGGCTTGGTTTCGTGGCATTTGGAGCAGTGGTGCAAAAGTTATTGAATCTCAAAGTATTTATTGATTAAAAAATTAGAAAATTACTTTTACTTTGATTTTGGTGGCGTTCTTGCTACTGTTAGTGGAACCGGGAGTAGATGAAAATTGGGGCAACGGCACAGGGTTACACTAGTATAAATGGATGAGAAGAGTCTTCACCTAGGACAATAACAAGAAGCTATTTATAATTTTTGACCACCTATAATGCATCTTTATGTTTCTTAAAATTGATTTGACCAAACACATGTAAAAATGAATAGTTGTATTGTTCAGGCAACAATATATAATCCTAATCATATGTATTGTCCAATAGACGGTCATTATCATTTAATACTCTATACTATATAGTATCTTGTCATTGTAATAGACATTGTACCATGTCATATTAATATATACATATTAAATAATCAATAAGGTAGATATATGCATTGCACGTAGTTAGGCTCATTGAATTATATATCCAAAATGTAATTATTTATATTAGAGTGGCCAATTGAAGAATATTTGATAAAAAAAAAAAGAAGCCAGAGGTATGCTAATCCCTAAAGGACCATTGTTGGTTGGCGGACATTTGGGATTTTGGGCAGGTACCTAGGGGTTGAATTTTTGTCCTGGTTTTTTGAAACTTTTTTAAAAGACACAAAAAATTGGTAAGCTTTGTAAGAATATAATCGTTTTTTCATTCGATGCCCGAGAACAAAAGTTATGCCCAAACAAGCTCAAAACAGGAGAGAGGGGGCAGCAAAAAAAATTTGCAAAAAATTTAAATTTTTTTTTAGAATTTTTGGGTCTTATAGATTATATTTTTGTCTATTTGAAAAGCTTTGATTCGTTCCATTTGGATTTGTTATGAGAAAGTTATGGACAATCTGATTTTTGTGCACTTAGAGCATCTTCTCGAAAAAAAATGAACTTGTAGGATTCATTTTTGAATGCAATTCTTACAATTTTTCAAAACAAAATTTTTTGTGTAGTTTATTTTTTTTGCTAGAACAATCTCACCATAGGGATTTGTGCATTTTAATTCTATGTAAAAGATATGAATATTTGAGATTTTCCTTCTAAGTATCTTGTACCTACTTCTACTTAACAATTTTCTTAATAATGAAAATTAAGTTTTTTTATTTGACTTTTTTTTGCTAGATTTTCAACTCAATTCTCCACTGTAAAGATTAAAAGCTCAAAACTCCGTAGTGCAAAAATTTAAATCTAAAAATTTTCAAAGTCAAAAAATCTAGTCCCACAATGTGCTGAATTTTTATTTTCACTGTAAGCGCTGATATCTTGCAATCTATTCGGTCAAAATTTTGATTTTTTTCCACACATTGTCATACTAGTTAGGTATAAGATCCTACGATTAGATGTGGAAAAAAAAACAATTTTCAATTTTTTTTACTCTTTGCTATAGAAATGGCAATTTTGAGTGGGTTTTGGCAAAAAAAAGGCCTTGGTCTTTTAGGAGTTGAAGGTGGTCAAAGCAAAAACATATATCTTCTACATTGTATGTATTGGTTTTGGACTATTTTTGCACTTTTCAATCTTAGTTATTTTATCTCACTTGAGTCCTTTATTTCTACATGATTATGCAGATTGTCCTTCTAAGACATTGTATAATATTTGTAGCCTTAGCCAATATATTTTTTAGAAGCATTGTTTAGAAGCATTGATTTCTTGCCACACAATGGAGAAAATGATGCTCTAACCTCTATAAGTTGCTTTTTATTTACTTTGAGCTATGTATGACAACAACTATATCCTCCTCAATATCCCATTTTTTTTGTTTTATTGTAGAGATGGCTCTCAAAGTTTGGTTACCAATTAAGGTACCAATTAAGGTAAGTCATCCTATTTACACCACTATATTCTAATAGTTCACATTTTAAAATAAAAAATGTGAACTAATGGCACAAATAGGCCACAATTTGATTATTTTGTATAGTAATTTTGCTATATTGGTAGCTCCAATACCATTTTTAGTGATTAGCAAAAAATATTCAACAAATTTTCTATAATTAAATTTGGCTAAGTAATCCTGTTCACTTCTTCAAATTTTTATTATAGGTAGATGATAATATTTGTTAGAATTTTGTGATCTTGTATTTATAGATTTAAAATGAAAAAATCTTCATAACCTTTAGATTTGAGTGCTTAAGCATAATGATTACAAAATTAAGCACTATCGATGTTTAAATTGACTCCTTATATGATTGAAAATGAGTCCAAAAGATCATCCATTTATTTGTCCTACTAATGCAACTATATATTAATAATAATTTCCAACCAATAGAAAATCTTTGTGTATAAAAGTAGAGGAAATCTTAAATTTTTAATATAACAACTAGTAGTTGGCGCTTGCTATGCTACACATTCATCATTAGAATTTTATTAGAATTTTTATATATTAGATAAAATGTTGAACAAAAATTTCAATAAATCTTCAAATAAAAATTACGAAAATCTTTGTATAATTTTTTTTATAAGTAAGCATATATTGAAATGTTCAATAGAAATTTATTGAATGATAAATGAAATATAGACAATGGTGAATATTGTAAAAGATACACATTTATTGTCATGCATTCAAAAGTTGACTCAATTATTACAAACAATAGCAACCTAAAAACTTTGTGAATTGAAAAAAAAAACTTGTAAATTTCAAAAACTTCATGAACAACTTAATTGTTGTGAAATCCAAAATCGCTTCAATTGAATAAATTTCTCAAATCATTTGGTAGTAGCTATAGAATTTTGAAATCATAAAAGCTATAAAAGTGATATTACAAAGGTGATTGCAAACTACTACTCTATTTCTGTAATATAACATTGTGTGAAAATATTATTTTTACATATGCATGATTGAAAATACTTTTACTAAACATTGAAATTAATTATTTCAAAGACTTATTAAAATCATTATCATGCATTCGATTCAAATATATCAAAATTTTATTAATATGTGATATAATGAATGCGTAGCATAGCAAGCATGAGTCCCCACTATTAATGGTAGCGTTTGTGATATTACAGAGGGAGTTATAATTTTAGTAGTATGATAAACTATTTATAGAATAAAAATAGTATCTGATAGAGTTATCAACAAATAAACAATCATTGCTGTGCTACAAAGAATCTTAACCCCTAAAAACCTGTTGTCCCTTCGGGGGATAAATGCATTTTCGTACAGGTACCTGCAGGCTGAAATTTTCTCCTGATTTTTTGAAACTTTTTTGGGAGGTAGAAAAAATGATTAGCTTCATGGGAATATAATTTTTTTCACAATCGGTGCCCGGTAACATAAATTATGACCAAATAAGCTCAAAACAGGGGACGGCAGGCAGCAAAAAAATTTACGCTTTTTTTTCTTTTTTTAATATTATTTTTCTCATAGATTATATTTTTTTCTATCTAAAAAGCTTTTATTCATTTCATTTGGATTTGTTATGAGAAAGTTATGGACATTCTTGTTTTTCAGGCAGATAGAGCATCTTTTTGAAAAAAATAACTTGTAGGATTCATTTCTAAATGCAATTTTTCAAATTTTTCAAGTTTTTTTTTGTCATGGTTAAGTTTACTTGCTAGAACAATCTGACCATTTGGATAAGTGCATTTTAATTCCATCTAAAATATATGAATATTTTAGATTTCCTTCTATCTCGTACCTACTTCTACTTAACAATTTTTTCAATAATGAAAATTAAGTTTTTTTGAGTTTCTTTTTTTTGGGTAGATTGTCAACTCAATTCTCCACTATAACATTTAAAGCTCAAAACTCTGTAGTGTAAAATTTTTAAGTTAAAAATGTTGAAAGTCAAAAAATTCAGTCCCACAATGTGCTGAAAAATTTGTTTTTTTCACTTTAAACGTAGATATCTTGCAATCTGTGCAGTCAAAAGTTCTGAAATTCTTTCCACACATTTCCATTCTAGTTAGGTGTAAGATCCTATGGTTAGATATGCCAAAAAAATATTTTTAATTTTTTTTCACTCTTTGCTAAAAAATGGCAATTTTGTGTGTTTTTTGGCAGAAAAAAGGCCTTGGGCCTTTAGGGGTTAACCTCTAAAGTCCTAAGACCATTTTCTTGCCAAATACCACATAAAATTGTCATTTTTGTTGCATTCACTTAAGAATGCAGAAAAATCAATCTCTTAAGAATCTAACTGTAGGATCTTGTGCTTCACTTATCTGAGAACATGTGGTAAAAATTTCATGAAGTTTGACCCTACCAGTTAGAAGATATTAGCATTCAAAGTTGAAAAGAAAAGTTTTTTGGATTGTTGTCTTGCAATTTTAGATGTCTTTGATCTCCATTTGTTGAAATGTTTTGCACTATAATTTTTGAGTTTAAAAATTTATATGCTAATTGAATCGAGAATCTTAAAAAAAAAAAATTTAAGAAAAAAAAAATTGATTTTCATTCATTAAAAAATTGTTAAGTAGAAGTAGGTATAAGATTGAACAAAAAATTAAATTATTAATTTCTCTAAAATAGAATTGAAATACAATAAATCCAATGGCAAGATTGTTCTAGCAAAAAAACTTAACCCTATTCCAGAAAAAGATTAAAAAAATTTAAAAATTGCATTCAAAATTGAGCTCTATAAGTTAATTTTTTTTAAAAGATGTTTAGATTGCCCATATGTCCATAACTTTCTCATCCCTAATCCAAACAGAATGAGTCAAAGCTTCACATGTACATAAAAATATAACATTCTAGGAGAATGAGTTAAAAACTAAAATTTTAACTTTTTATGATTTTTTTGTGCTGCCCGCCGACCTCTATTTTCAGCTTATTGTGCTATAACTTTTGCTCCCGGGCACCAATTGACACAAAATATATTTCCAAGAACCTTACGTGTTTTAACCCCTAAAGTTCCTTGACTATGTTCTCACCAAAAATGCTCCAAAACTGCCATTTCTAGCACAAGTACCAAATTTTTGAAAAACATCATTTTTGGACACATGTAACAGTAGGATCTTGTAGTACTCTGGTTTGGAAATGTGTGGAAAAAATTTCAGAAATTTTCATTAGGTAGATTGGAAGACATTAGCGTTTAAAGTGGCAAAAGTCCTTTTGGGGGCCTTGCAAAAAAACTGGGCAGCTGCACTTCACAAGGTCAAATTATTATGAGAAAAAATTCTAAAATGGTTGTGCTTCTTTGGATTCATTCTTCAGAGCAAGTTGGCTACATGCTTGAAAATTTTCAGATTATTTGAAATTGTACAACATATAGGAAAAAAATAGTAAGTAGAAAGAAGTAGAGAATGGTTCAAAACACTAAATTGTTAAGAAGTTAATTTATGGAATTGAAAAATGCCAATCCCAATGGTTACAATGTTGTAATAAACAATCTACCTCCTACAATTTTATTTTTTTCATAAAATATTGGAAATTGAGTGAAATAAATGACTTCAAAGTTTATTTTAGAGTAGATAATCCATAACTGCCTGCAAACTAAAAATCCTTGTAACATTTGACTCATTGATAAAAATGGAATGATTCAAAGCTTTCCACGTACATATAAATCTAATAAACCAATTTCAAACTTTTATTTTTGAAAAAAGTGATTTTTTTTTATTTGCTCGGGTTGCCCGGTTACGAAAAAAAGTAACATATTAGGCCATAACTTTTGACTCATATTTCCAAATGTCATGAAATTTGGTGCATATGAAAGATATTCCTTGTCCCCACCTTCTATAAAAATTTCAGTTCAAAATATGCAAATCTCTAGTCACACGTACTTGCCCAAAATTTCTATGTTGCCAAAAAACGCATGTTGGTCCTTTAGGGGTTAATAGCTCTCCAAAAAGTTTCAAAAATCACAATAAGATTTGAACAATTAGAAGCCTATCCGAAGTTGCATTTTGGCCCCCGTAGGGCCAATGGGACTTTAGGGGGTAATTTGTGTAAGCTTGGGCATTAGTTGCACACTTTTCAATTATATTTTTCTATTGTGTATTCATTTTTCTACTATTGGCAATGCTTCTTATATAATGTAAGTAAAGGGTAGAATTGGTTCATATGTGTTGATGTTTTTTTCTTTTTAAGAAAATCCTTGAGAGATGCTAAAAACAAAAGAATTTAGCAAGATTATTTTCTTTCCATACAAAAAATCTAGAAAATATCCAAAAATCTTAACAACTATTTTTAAATTTTTTTCCACGACCTTCTTATACTTATAGACCTATCATGCAACAAACAATATTATAGCTAGCCTTTTATGCTTTAGAAAACTCTTAGTAAACCAAAATCAATTTGGAGAAATTTGGACCTCGAAAATAAAATATCAAATTTTGACTTTGTTCCTCATTTTTTTGGAGATTAAAATTACAAACAAACTTTCAAATAATCTAATCTTTACAAAGATCTAACAGTTGAAAAAACAAATTATTATTATTATTACTTTTTAACTCCAATTCAGGCGCGAGAGCACAACATCATTTTGCTTTGATACTTCACGTACTTCTTCGTAATTTGAGTTTTTGTCCTAGTTTGAAGTCCCTAAATCTTCTTTGGAAATTGGATTTGAGTGATGAGTCTCAAAAGCCCAACAAATTCACATTATTGAAAGTCCATGCAGCCTTGAATAAAAACATTTTGCTCCACTTTGGAGGCATTCTTTACACAAGTACATTGCCCTCAGACCCTAACTTTTGTTGCATGTGATCTTAACAATAGTCACAAATAAGATCTTATTGTTACAAATTACCAAAAAATTAATAACATTAGAACAATAGCCTATGTTAGGGAGTGCTAAATTTTGGCAGCTTCATAAGCATTTACCAACTTCAACACATGAATTATTAGGGATTAATTGATAAGGTGTAATAAGTTATAAAGTAGGGCAGGGGCTACCCCATGCTCTAGAAGCGTCCATTTAACACATGGGTACAAAATTGCCAGAAGTTTCAATGTATCCACAATGAACAATGACAATTTTAGAGCCCCGCAATGAATTTCCATTTCATTTGTTCCAAAAAATAAATGAAATTTTATTTTTTATTTTTTTTCGAAGGAACAGAGAGGAGAAAAACATTTAATCCAGCTTAAGAGGCCGGTCTAACCTAGGAGGAAGACTAAGAGTCAAGTGCCACTTGGGCCGATGGAAGCTACCAGAGCAAAAAACATTGTTCTTGTCAAGAAATTCTTGGCAGATGATATGTTGTCTGTCCTCACTACACTGGCTATAGTAAGTGAGAGTGTCGTTCCTTTGTGCCATGCCTGCAAGGATGGTATCCCGCCAAACTAAAATGCAAACCTGAGTGGTGTGAACAGTGTCATTGTCAAAAACCTTCCTGTTCCGTGTGCACCAAAGATGCCACAGAATGAAGGACCGGAAGATATCACAAATAAATGAAAATTTAGAGTCCCCCAATTCCAACTTCAATAATTCATAACTAACTCAATAAGAGTCCAAAGAATATGAAACGAAGTGATTTGGATGCTCCTCCTTCTCGTCTTTCAAGGAAAATTGACTGCCAAATATTCTGAGCTGCGCAATCCTTCTGAAAACACGGATCATCTGCATCAGTGATCAGAGGGACTCTTCATCAACATCCTACCTGTAACAGAAGGCATAGGCCGCACTTCTGCAGTCAGTGATCCTGTATGATCTGCCAGGCCAGAGCCCCCTCCTCCCTCAAGCAGGAAATGGGACTGATGCCATCATTTCTCATGATCTGCAACCAAAGCTTAAGTTATTTATTCAATGGGACCTGCCCCACTCCCTTCCACAACTTACATAAGGTCGCCGACCCATTTAGCAATTATGCATATATGGAGTGCGGGTTTGTTGAGTCAGGAGATTTTCCCGTGTACAGAAATAGAGTTCGGAAGGATTGCATAACTTTCTGGAACTTTATTATACAAAGAGTAATTACTATGAATTTTTTAGCTAAAGATTTTGTTTGACCTATACCGGTCATATAGACCTTTCTCTTTCCAACCAAGGGCTGGTTGCAATATTGAGAGTCTTGTAGCCAATTATAATGCGCCACAACAGCGCTAGGATTTGCGATACAACTGATCAAAAAGCGAGCAACCTATATTGTGAAAATGGAGGGTGATCAGAAATGGGTTGGCTACCTCAAGCTTAACCCCTAAAGGACCAAGGTGATTTTTCTATAAAAAAAAACTCAAAACTGTCATTTCTATTGCAAAGAGAAAAGAACATTAAAAATTGTTTTCTTTTGCATATCCAACCGTAAGATTTTATACTTGACTAGTATATGATTTTGTGGGAGAAATTTCAAAACCTTTGACCATGTAGGTTGTAAGATATATGCATTTAAAAGTGAAGAAAACAAGTTTTTTGTACCTTGCTTGACTAGATTTTTTAGCTTTGAATCTTTTTAGTTCAAATTTTTTGCACTACTGATTTTGATTTTCTCCTTATTTATAATAAGTAGTTGAGTTGATAATCTACAAAAAAAATTTAGGAAAAAAAGCACTTCATTTTCGCTCATTAAAAAATTGGTAACTAGAGGTGGGCTCAAGAGTGAAGAAACACTAAATTGTTAATAGCTTTTAGATGGAATGGAATCACAATAATCCCAACAATGAGATTGTTCTAGCAAGAAAATCTAACCTTGTCTAATAATTTTTTTGAAAAATTCTAAAAATTGCATTAAAAAATGAATTCTACAAGTTATTTTTTCAAGAAGATACTTAGATTGCCCAAAAAACTAAGATTATCCATAACTTTCTCATTATTAGTCCAAATTGAATGAAACAAAGCTTCACATGTAGACAAAAATATAATCTTTGAGATAAAAATTTGAAAAAAATTTATTTTGACTTTCTTTGATTTTTTTTGTGCTGCCCACCGAACTCCATTTTTTTTGCTTATTGTGCCATAACTTTTGCTCCAAGGCATCAATTAAAATAAAAATTATATATTCACAAAGTTCTCACAAAAATACACAACTTCAAAACATCCAAAAAAAATTTATAAAAATTGAGACAGTAGGAACCTGTCCGGATCCAAATTATCCCATAAAGGGACAAATGGTCCTTTAGGGGTTAAGACCTTACATTGCAGCATTGCCGACCTCCCAACTTCCACTTCCTTCTTTCATATGGTGCAGCAGCCACCCCTTTGCTCACTTTTCATTCTTTGGTAAGGTAAGATTAGAGGTCCATAAAGCGGTCGGTCTCTAAAAATATTTACCTCCTAAAATGTGTATTATTTGTACATTTGTACATTTTGTTTCTTCAGTGCACCAACAATGTATAATGAGTGTGTATTTCAGGGGGTGGACGTTTTTAGTGACCACAACAATAAACTTTCAAAAAACTCACAATTGATTCTATGAAGCTCCCAAAAATATGAAACGGCTTGATTAAGGTAAAAGACCCCATTGCAATCAAATGGCCTATGATGGACAACTAATGACCCCATTGTGGTTTTTGAGACCACAATCAATGCCTTACATGGTAGTTATGGAGTAATTAGTGACCTCAATAGGTACTTTCAACTTTTCAGTGTAAAATTCTTTGTAAAAATCAATTTTTTAGGTCTTCCATGTTTGAAAATGTTGTGACTGCATTGGGTAGGAAGATGACCATATTGGATTCAGACTTTGTTGGTCATGAGGTAGCTATAGCCCTCTATGGGCTGATTACTTCAAAAATTCACAACTAATTCATACTTGGTCCAAAAAATTTAATTTCAAATGTCTTCACTGTCTCTCACACTTATCTTTGTGTGGGAAAAAATTTGAAAAATTTCAGCAATGGCGTGAGGGTACACTCCTAATTCTGACCGCAATGGGGTCTTTTACTGTAGATGCCAATTAAAATTTTCTTTTTCAAAAAAAAATTATTGAGAAATTAATTTCAAGATGTTTAATGTCCCCAAAATGAATTTCTAGATCTTAGATGAACTTTTGTTAACTTCCTACCTTACCACTTTTCTATTGACATAAAAGATAATGCACTCTGGAAGGACTCCAAGGATGTTTTATGTCCTTTGGATGGTCAACAAAGCTTTGTACACATTGAAGAATGGATGTTTTTAATCCAATATTTAGTGTGCAATTTTATTCGGATCCTACAACCACACCATTGAGTTAAGTTCAAGGCATTCAAGTTGTTTTTTGATTTTATATGGGATAGTTTATCAAAAAAATGGTACACTATCTAGTGCATTTCAATATTTTGAACCCTATTCCCTTAAAACTAACAAAATGAAGCTTTTGAAGTGCGATTTCTACTCCACTTGGAAATTTTAAAAAACTTCCAAATTTTTAAAATTTTTAAAAGAAGAACTTAAGTGAAGTTTGAAGTTGAAGATCTGTGATCATCTTTTTAAATATGGAGTAACGTGTAAAAAATTCTTTATACCAAAATGTCCTACAATGTAGTTATATTCTGAAAATCCATATCAAATACAATTGATGCTCTATATTGGAGACAAGGACTTCTTACAATATTTGAATGGAAATTGGATGAATGTAATTTAGTTTGTGTTAACATTTGGATGAAATCCAAATAAAAGTTGCAAATGATAGGATCACTAAGCAAGTTTTTAAGCAATGTAGAATGGGACCATTACTTAGAAGATATAATTTCTGTATTATGTGAGAATTTCTCTTAAGTCTCTCTCAAAGTCTCTCCTTGTTTGAAGTCTCACTAATTGCATTTTAGTAACTTACTACTAGTAATTTAAGAGGGTCCTTTATCTGGATCCTGGGGACCCTCCATATTAGGATTGTGCCCAATTTTTTTAATTTCCTTTCAAAATTTTGGAAAATTTATGATATATAGGAAATATATATATCTTCATTTTATAGGATATATCAAAAGGTTGTAATTTGTGTTCACTTATGATGGCCAAACCGTAGACAAAAATATAAGTTTGAACCATGATTGTAGGCCTCGGTCATCTAAAGCTGAATATATATATTTGAAAAAAATATTAAAAAAAAATCCAATTTGACGTGACATTGACGTGGCGCTGACATGAGGCTGATGTGGCAGCAATGCGACCACGTCAGATTTCAAATTTTCCTTTTTTTTTTCCTTCCATAATTGCACCACGGGGGGGTGTAAGGCTAGCGGCCTTGTTGAGGGCTGAAATTTTTCCTATTGCTACCTTGGTGCCACATGCTTGCAAGGCATGTAGAGGTTTCATGCAGTGGTTTCGCTCTAAAATGGGAAATTTGTGGACCTCCTACCTCGATGCCACACGCTTGCAAGGCATATAGAATGCGACATCAATCTCAGAACAGGTTCAAGGTTTTTAGCAAAATGTTCATTTTTGAATTTTTTTTCAAATTTACACTGAGGGCATGAAAACTTAAGTAGAAATCGAGTGAAATTTAGCCAGTTTGGGGATCGCTGCAGTTTGGGGATTGCTGGAGCGTGGTGGCTTCCCTCTTAAATGTCCATATTGTGGACCTAGCTCCTACCGCCTGGATGCCACATGCTTGCGAGGCCAGTAGCACTATAGTGTGGCGGCTTCCAGCACCTTCTCTTTGGTGTGAATTGAATTGAATTGAAGAGAGCCCACGTTCCTCTCATTGACCAACAATGGGTTTCTGAACGAAATTATGTGTTTGGCCCGGGTTCACGAGGCCCATTGTTGGACATAGCTCCCAAACTGATGCGTGCTTGCCTGGATCCCCAAAATGATTGTTCACCAATTTTCACAAACTCACTCCTACTCTGCAATTGTGAGGGAGCGAGCGAGTCAAGCTCCATCCCTGCATCTTGTCAGTCACAGCCATCTACAGTAATGTACAGGACAGTACTCCCGAGGCCAGGGGGTCAGTCCCGGGGCCAAGCCAGCTGGGAATTCATCATTGCTCAATTCGGCATCCCACTCACTTGGCCCCAAATATTTGAAGCAACTTACCTTAACTTACGTCCAGCGATCCCTAGATTGGCTAAAATTAGTTGAGTTTCTACCAAAGTATCCTTGCCCTACTAGTACATTGTTAAAAAGGGCCCATAATAGAGACATTTCAGCCAAAACTACAACAAACAATAGAATTTGATAGCCAGTTTGCAACTTCTAAGTCCTCCACAATCGTTAACCCCTAAAGGACCTCGGTCCTTTTTTTGCCAAAAAATACTCAAAACTGCCATTTCTATGGCAAAAAGTAAAAAAAATTTGAAAAGCGTTTTTTTTTCCCACTTCTAACCATAGGATCTTACACCTAACTAGTATGAGAGTGTGTGGAAAAAATTTCAAAATTTTTGACCGCACAGATTGCAAGATATTTGCGTTTAAAATGAAAAAATCAAGTTTTTCAGCACATTGTGGGACTAGATGTTTTGACTTTGAACATTTCTAACTTTAAATTTTTGCACTACGGAATTTTGAGCTTTTAATGTTTATACTGGTGACTTGAGTTGAGAATCTAGCCAAAAAAAAAAGTTCAAAAAAACTTAATTTTCATTATTTAAAAAATTGTTAAGTAGAAGTAGGTACAAGATAGAAGGAAAATCTAAAGTATTTATATATTTTAGATGGGATTAAAATGCACTAATCCCGTTGGTGAGATTGTTCTAGCAAGTAAACTAAACCATGCAAAAAAAACAAATTTGAAAAATTTGAAAAATTTCATTCAGAAATGAATCCTATAAGTTATTTTTTTCAAAAAGATGCTCTAATTGCCCAAAAGACAAGAATGTCCATAATTTTCTCATACAAAATCCAAATGAAATGAATCAAAGCTTTCTAGATAGAAAAAAATATAATCTATGAGAAAAAAAATACTTGCAAAAAATAAATAAAAAAAATGCAAATTTTTTTGCTGCCCGTTGTCCCTTGTTTAGAGCTTATTTGGTCATAACTTTTGTTCCCGAGCACCGATTGTGAAAAAATTATATTCTCATGAAGCTAATCAACTTTTCTACCTTCCAAAAATGTTTCAAAAAATCAGAAGAAAATTTCAGCCCGTAGGTACTTGCCCAAAAACGCATTTGTCCCTCGAAGGGACAATGGTCCTTTAGGGGTTAAGGTAACAGGTTCTGAAATTGCACAGGCTCTAAAATTGCCCACCCTACTCAAATGTACATTGCTTGTATATGTTGCTTTTTCATAGCCTTTAGCAATGTAAAAACAATGTACATTTTAGGGGGTGGGCGATTTTAGAGCCCTATGCCACTTCAACTTCAAAATTTCACAACTAATTCCAGAAAGTTCCAAAAAATATGAAATGACTTGGGTTAGATGCCAATTCCTTTTGTCTTTCAAGGAAAATTTACTAAAAAAAAAATTCAAGAAGCTTCACCTCCCCAAAACTCCCTTTTAGCTCTTATATGGGCAATTTCTAGACCTGCTCCCTTACTCCTAATCATCCTTCACAATTTTAACAAAATCCTTTTTTTTTCTATTTTTTCTTTGATACCAATATACTCACTTTCAAGGTAGTCAAAGCTGATGCCTGTCTGTCTTGAAGGTACCATACTGCAGTAAATTCCATAAACTACTTCTGGGAGGATCACTGCATACATCCCTTCCCAGGCCCTTGCATCCCTGCAGTACTTGAATGGTTAAGTTATTAGTCTAATTTATCCCTTGAAAGTTTTTATATCCATTTGCTCCAATCTGCCATATGGATACGGGGCCAGTGTCCTGTTCACACAGATAATTGCCACAATCAGCGAGGCCAGAGGAATATTGCCCCCAACGGCAAAGACCCGACTGGCCTCGGTTATTGTTCTATTGTTAAGCTAGATGAGAATGAAGGTCGCTCAACCCATTTCTTTTTCTCCTGCCTAACTAACTAACCTGCTGGCCAGACGCAGACGATGCAGCCGTAGCCCCTCCTGGCTGAACTCCCCTTCAATTATCATTCTTTGTCGAATCTCGTGGAGGGGGGTGGGACGGGACGAGGACGAGGACCGAGCTGGAATGGGAGTGAGGCGAGGAATGGATGGAGTAAGTTAGAGCCTGCCTGCCTGACCGACCGACCTGGCTGCGCACTTGAATGTCAGATGGTAGATCTGCGGGTGATTCTTAGCTTAAACAACTCCTAATCTCCATACTTAAGTTTGACCACATTCAGTTGAAAATGGAGTTCAGAGGTGATAATTAGTCAAAAAAAAAATCTGGCATTAGCCGCAAGTCTGACCTGAATCTTGTCTACAATTATAATTGAAAATGATTTTGACTGACATCCAAGTGGGTAGGCGGTAGACACTTGGACTTGGCATTAGGAAAAATTTCAGCCCTTCAAAAGGCCACTCAAGAATTGATTTACGGGACCCCTTTGGTGCAATTTCAAAATGAATAATTTTTTTTTTAATTTTACAAAAATTTACAAAAATTTAAATCTGTCGTGGCACTACTAGTGCCATGTCAGCATCCAATTTTTAAATATTAAAAAATAAATTTTTATTTTGGTTTTTTTCCATGATTGCACCGGGCGGATGCCAAACTCACGGCCTTCTAGAGGGCCGAAATTTTTCCTAATGATTAAGGTAGGAGGCTCAGAAATGGAGCATCTAAGGGCCGGTCCGCCTTTTTCATGTATTTCCTTGGACTGCAATATTTTTAGTTCATTTTTTAGACAAAGAGAAATTAATGAGGAATCTAACCCAAGTGGTTTTGTATTTTTCAGAGTATTTTTGAATTGCTTATGAATTTTCAAACGAGTTGGGTTGTAGGTCCCTATTTGTGAGCCTAGGTCTTTCATAAACAATTCACTTGCTATTTTAAATAAAATAATGAAAGCAAAGAGAATGATTGGCTCTTGCAATTAATATTGCTTTTTTCCTTGATTCATTCAATGACTATATTGGTCAATTTCAAATGCAACTCATGTCCATTTCACAGCCATTTATAGGATCCATTCTTAATGCCCATTCTATTGTATAGCCTCCTACTTTATAACAAAGCCTAAATAAATAAATGAAATGATCATCCACATAAAACAACAAGGGATAGGATAAGAAATTATTAGTACGTAGATGAAATGCATGAGTAGACCAAGGTTTTGAACTCTGAGATAAAAAATGCACCTATTGGTTCATAAATTGGATCATTTTTGGCAAAGTATCCTTGGTGATAGGTATCTTGTCAAGAACTAAGATGTACTCTTGGTCTATGATACCAATCTTAAAGCTCGGTCAGCTAAGTTGGGTTGTCTATTAATCAGTGGATTGCATTTAAAAATGAAAACATTTTTATTCATATAGAGACAATATTATGAGCTTCCATTTCAAGGAGTAACGTGCTAAAATTTCCTCACATTCATAGTAGATGTAGCTAGACTAATGAAGACATGGTATACCTAGACCATGAACATGCCCTATAAAATGATCTACATGACTAGTTGTAGATCAACAATGGATTCTACTTCTTTGCTTTAGTTAATGAAAGGAATGGATGTACCTTCCTTCCATCCATATGGACAAAAGCGAGGTTGGGATTAGGACATGATGGGCATGCTATTCCTCAATTATCACAACATTTTGGTTGGTGCATTTTTACAATGAAGAATGAAGTCATCCATTAACCAATTTTTGGCTTCAACTTTGTTTAAAGGTTAATAAAAGATTGATTTGTCTGAATATATTACATGTGAAGATCAAAACCTTTGATTGCCATTCTATTGCAAAAATAAAATCTTGCATCCACTCCGTCCAAGCATACGCAACAACCTAAGGGACAACAATGGATTTCCTTTCTTCTTCTTTAGTTATTTAGTTAACCCCTAAAGTTCCATGACTATGTTCTCATCAAAAATGTTCAAAAATTGCCATTTTTAGTACAAGTATCCAATATTTGAAGAAAAGACTTTTTTTGACACATGTAACTGTAGGATCTTGTAGTATGGTGACTTGAGAACATATGTTAAAAATTTTAGGAATTGTGGATTGCAAGATATATGCATTCAAATTCACTAAAACCATTTTTTTGGCCCTACGAAAAATAGGGCAATAGCACTTCACAAGCTCACTTTTTGATGAAAAAATGTCCAAAATGATGGTGTTTCTTTGGATTATTTTTCCTAGACAAATTGTCTATATGTTTGAAATTTTTTACTTCATTTGGAATTGTACAACATATAGGAAAAAAATAACAAGTAGATAGTAGTAGAGAATGATTCAAAATACAAAATTGTCAAGAATTTAATTATGGAATTGAAAATTGCTAATCCCAATGGTGTCAATGTTTTAATAAATAATCTACATCCATTGATTTTATTTTTTTCAAAAAATATTGAAAATTGAGTAAGATTAAGGACTTCAAAGTTTATTTTAGAGTAGAGAATCTATAATTCCCCGCAAACTAAAATCTTCATAACTTTTGACTCACTGATCAAAATGGGATGATTCAAAGCTTTTTACCTATATATAACTCTAGAAAACCAATTTCAAATTATTATTTTCAGAAAAAGTGATTTTTTCTGAATGGCCCGAACTACCCAGTTACAAAAAGAAGTAACATATTAGACCATAACTTGTACTTCCAAATGTCATGAAATTTGGTGCATATGAAAGATATTCCTCGCCCCCACCTTCTATTGAAATTTCAACCAAAAATATAGAAATCTCTAGTCATATGTACTTGCCCTAAAATTCTATATGGCAAAAAAATGTATATTTGTCCTTTAGGGGTTAAGTATGAAGAGAATGCATGTAGTCGTGTACCTTCCTTCATTCTATGTGGACAAAAGGCGAGGTTGGGATGGACATGCTATTCCTCAATTATCACCACATTCTGGTTGGTGCATTTCTACAATGAAGAATGAAGTCATCCATCGACCACTTTTCGGCCTCAGCTTTTTTAAAGGTCAATGATAATTGTGATGTCCAAATTCCATGTGAAAAAAACTTTGATTTGCCATTCTATTGCAAAATTAAAATCTTACATCCACTTTGTCTAAGTGAATGCAACAACCAAAGGGACAATAATGGATCTTCCTAGTTCTTTCCCTTTAGTTATATTTAGTTAATGAAAGAAATGGGTGTACGTTCCCTTCCTTCCATGTGGACAAAAGCAAGGTTGGAATTAGGACATGATGGGTATGCAATTCTTTAATCATCACAACATTTTGGTTGGTGCATTTTCCAAAAGTAGTTTATAAAACTCTCATGTGTGACCCATTTGGTTGGTGCATTTTTGTTTCTACAATGAAGAATGAAGTCCTCCATTGACCACTTTTTGGCCACATCGTCGTTTAAAGATTAATGAAAATTGAGTTGTCCGAATTCCATACAAAGAAACCTTTGATTTGCCATTCTATTGCAAGATGAAATCTTACATCCAATCCGTCTAAACATATGCAACAAGCAAAGGGACAACAATGGGGCCTCCTCCTTCTCCCCCTTTAGTTATATTTAGTTAATGAAAAAGATGGGTGTACCTTCCTTCCTTCCTCCCATGTGGACAGAAGGCGAGATTGGGATTAGGACACGATGGGCATGCCATTTCTCAATCATCACAACATTTTGGTTGGTGCATCAACCACTTTTTCGCCTCAACGTCCTGTAAAGGTTAATGAAAATTGAGTTGTCCAAACTCCACATGAAGAAACCTTGGACTTGCCATTCTATTGCAAAAACAAAATCTTACATCCAAATCTATCTAAGTGTCTGCAACAACCAAAGGGACAACATACAATGGATTCTCCTCCTTCTTTGTCGCTTTAGTTATATTTGTTTAGTTATGAAAGGAATGGGTGTCCCTTCCTTGCGTTTCTTTTCTTCCATGTGGACAAAAGCAAGCAAGGTTGGGATTAGGACATGATGGGCTATGCTATTCCTCAATCATCAGAACATTCTGGTTGGTGCATTTTCCAAATGTAGTTTTATAAAACTCTCTGAATGTGTGACAACGGGACCATTTGGTTGGTGTCCACTGTCCACACTACCTTATAAAAGGTCTTGGGGTGTGGTATCTTGGTGTGGGACTCACTCACTGTAGGTGGTCCATCTTGACAGCAGCAGCAGCAGAAGAAAACAGTGAAGAAGGAAAAGATTTGCATTGGGTGGGGCGTAGGAGGACATTTGAAAGCTAGACCAATAAGCTTAATATGTGTACAGCAGTACAATACAATACCAGCCATGACAGCTTGGGAACCGCCTGTGACACACTCACACGACGCAGGTCACAGGCAGAAAGGCCGAGTTCCCAATGGCCGGGCACAATTGGGTGCAGCTTACACGCTCCGCAGGGTTGCTTACTATCGAGGTTGGACTTGGGAACTCCCAATTTGTTGACTGGTTTCAGATATTAACATTACCAAATTATTTGGAAAAAATTGGTAGTTTACATACTTAATTATAATAACAAGGGAATGACACCAAAACTGAAACCTTTCTCAAATTGAAAGGTAACAGGTCCAGAAATTGCCCACTTAAGAGCTGAAAGTGAATTTTGGGGAGGGGAAGCTTCTTGAAATAATTTTCAGTAAAATTTCCTTGAAAGACAAGAGGAATTGGCATCTAACCCAAGTAGTTTCATGTTTTTTGGAGCTTTCTAAAATTAGTTATGAAATTTTGAAGTTGAAGTGGCATAGGGCTCTAAAATTGCCCACCCCCTAAAATGTACACTATTTGTACATTATTGAAGGCTATGAAAAAGCAACATGTACAAGCAAGGTACATTTGGGTAGGGTGGACAATTTTAGAGCCTGTGCAATTTCAGAGCCTATTACCTAACCCTACGGAATTTTGTTTGAATTGAACTCCCACTAGTCATGAATGTCTAAGGTCGGTTTTAGAAATATGTATTTTTAGCACTTCAAAAATGGTTGTGCCAATTTGGTGCAGCTTACGTGCTAGGCAGGGCTGCTTACTATCCAGGTTTGTCTTAGGAACTCCAAATTGTTGACTAGTTTCATATAACATTACCAAAATATTTGAAAATACTGTAATTTACATACTTAATTACAATAAGTTAACCCCTAAAGTTCCATGACTATATTTTCATTGCAAATGCTAGAAAACTGCCATTTTTAATACAAGTACCAAATTTTTGAATTTTTTTGACACATGTACCTGTAGGATCTTGTAGTATGCTGACTTGAGAACATGTGATAAAAATTTCAAAAATTTCCACAGTGTAGATTGCAAGATATAAGCATTCAAATTCATTGAAATCATATTTTTGGCCTTGCAAAAAACAGGGTAGCTGCACTTCACAAGCTCACTTTTTTGTGAAAAAATGTCCCAAATGGTAGTACTTCTTTGGATTCTTTTTCTTAGACAAGTTAACCACATACTTGAGGATTTTCACATCATTTAGAATTGTACAACATATGGGAAAAAAATAGTGAGTAGAAAAAAGTAGAGAATGATTCAAAATCATTAGATGAGATTTGAGGGTCGTGGAGGGCCGTTTCAGGCCCGTTCCCCTATCTCGCCAGATTTAGGGAATGTCGGTATGGACATGTCAGAAACAAAAATTCAAAATTCAAAACAAATGTACCAAAATATCATTTTAAGCAAAAAAAAAAAAAAAAAAAAAATTCAAAAAATGACGTGGCAGTCGTTGTGCCATGTTAGTCAGCTGCTGCAGTTGCGTTCCTACAGTCTGGGAACGCAGCATAACGTAGGGGAACTCGGGGCCCTCCAAGACTCCCAAATCTCATCTAATGACTAAATTGTTAAGAATTTAATTATGGAATTGAAAATTGCCAATCCCAAATCTTTTCAATATTGTAATAAACAATCTATTTCCTATGATTTTATTTTTTTTCAAAATATTGAAAATTGAGTAAGATAAAGGACTTCAAAGTTTATTTTAGAGTAGAGAATCTATAACTGCACACAAACAAAAAAAAACTCACAACTTTTGACTCCTTGATCAAAATCAAATGATTCAAAGCTTTCCACAAATATATAACTTTAAAAAAATAATTTCAAATTTTTGTTTTTGAAAAAAGCGATTTTTTCTTATTTGCTCAGACTGCCCATTTACAAAAAAATGTAATCTATTAGGCCATAACTTTTGACTCATATTTCCAACTGTCATGAAATTTAGTGCATATATTCCTTATCCCCTGCTTTGATTAAAATTTGGGCCCAAAATTGCTATGTAGCCAAAAACACATGTTGGTCCTTTAGGGATTTATTGTAAAGGAAAGCCGACTTCTGAAAATTCAATTATTACTTGTGTTAATGAGAGACATTTGGATAAGACATCAATATGAAGCACTTAGTTTATCATCCATAATATAGAACATATTAGGATTAATTTTCAATGATAATTTAGATTTGTAATTGAACCACCCTCAACAACATCTTGCCATCACCTATTCATATTTAATTATTGGTTTGAATCATTGAAAATTCTAAAAGAATTTGAAATATTCAAAAATACATGTCTTCAAAAAATTAAAAGATGCTTGCTTTAGAAGAAAGATTTATATTGTGTAAATGAAATCAAATTGATGAAGTAGATTGGATTTATCAAATTTAATGAAAATATTTTATTTTTAATATCAATAAAAATTTAATGATTATATATATATATAATGAAATTTCAAAGACATGAAATCTTTCAAATTAAATTTATAACTGAGAAATTGGCATATTTTTGTATCTATAGATATTGAAAAAAAATATAAAACAACAACGTCAATACGATAATTGGTAGATTGGAAGATTGATTTAACCCCTAAAAGACCAATCGGCGTTTTTTGGCAACATAGCAATTTTGGGCAGCTCACTACGAATGGAAATTTTATTTTCTTTCTTCAAAAATTCACACAATGTGTGCCCAAGGAGTAGCTTTAAGGCCCAACAATTTTCAAAACTTTTGACTGCATGGTTAAAAAGTTATTGGATGATATGTCATTTTCAATGGTCGGCGGGCAGCTTAAAAAAATTCTGAAAAATCACTTTTTAAGAAATTAAAAATTGGTTCTTCACATTTATATATACGCCTAAAGCTTTGAATTATTCCATTTTGATTTATGAGATAAAAATTATGAGGTGTTCTAGTTTGCGGGCAGTGATGAATTTCCTACTCTAAAATAAACTTAGAATTCCTTTATTTAATTCAAATTTTAATATTCTTTGAAAAAAATAAAAGCACAAGATTTATATTGTATACTGCAACATTACAACCGTTGGATTGACATTTTTTTATTCCATAGTAAATTCTTAACAATTTTGTGTTTTGAATCATTCTCTACCTCTTTCTACAACCTATTTTTTTCCTATATGTTGTACAATTCCAAATGATCTGAATTTTTTCTATCCAACTTGCTTTGAAGAGTGAATCCAAGGAGTAACCACCAATTTGGACATTTTGTCATTTAAATGTGACCTTGTGAAGTGCAGCTGCCCGGATTTCCACAGGGCCAAAAAAAGGAGTTTTGTCAATTCAAATGCTAATATCTTGCAATCTACAAGGTGGAAAATTTTGAAATTTTTTCTACATATTCTCAAACAAGTTTACTACAAGATCCTATGGTTACATGTGTCCAAAAATGTTTTTTTTTCTGAAATTTGATACTTGTATTAGAAATGGCAGTTTTCGAGTGCTTTTGGTGAAAACTTAGTCTCCGACCTTTAGGAGTTAATGTAGGGGTAAAATTTAGCAATTGAAATATAATTTGAGTCCACACAAATTTCTTAAGAGTTTTTTTCCAATCAATTATTGAATCTAGCGATTGTAGTTTTAACTTGAATTCATGATGGTCAAAATTTATCCTTAATATAATGATTAATCCATCAAAGATTCGGATATTTTGCAACAAAGGTCAAAAATTTTAAAATCCTTTATTCCAAATCAATAATTGATGCCCTAAAAACAAATGAGAGACCTATAGCAACAATAAAAAATAGTTTTATGCGCTAACTAATTCTTACTAAAAAACATGTCTATGAATTTTATTGGTAGAATTTGCAAATTGAAAAGGAAAATCTTAAAAATCTACTTCACTACATATCTACTTTAAAAAGCTTTAAAGATGATTGGAAAATATTTTATTTTTATAAAAAAACAAAATTATTTTATTAGAAAAAATAAACTACATCAATTCAATAGGATATTTTTATTCTAAACTCAATCAACATAGCAGTTTAGGACATGATGTGCATACAACTTAACAATTGTTAATTAGTTGACAAGTAGTCTGTTTTGAATTTCACCTCAAATATCATACAATGCTTCATTTTTGGAATGAAAATTACTCTCCGTATGAAATGAAGAGTAAAAAAGATACTATAAAAGATTGAAATTTGAGTATATATTATCCACTTTGATTTTTCAATGGACTTGTCCAATTCACCATTAGTTACGCATTAATGTAGAAGGTTGGTCTATTTCATTTTATCTTCACCAAATATCATTAAATTTTGTTTTGCCATTACAACTTTTCTAAAAAATAATTTATGACTGAAAATCAACAATAATGATACATGTAATTCAAACTATCCAACTTCATGCGTACAACATCAAAACTACATCAACACCTTCATTTGTACAATGAGATTTCAAGAAATACAAAGCACAAAATATTCATATAAATCTCCTTTTCTACAATTTACATTTTTAATATTTAATCCCAGTGTCCTATCAAACATTTCATTCTTTGTCTATTAGAATCGTCATGTACGGTTAAGGTAAAAGCACCCATTTTTATTCATGTATCTGCTTTTTGGCTCTAGAGTTTCCCAAAACATCTAGAAACCATCCCCATACTTAACCCCAAAAGGACCATTGGGAATTTTGGGCAGGTACCTACAGGTTGAAATTTTATCCTAATTTTTTGAATTTTTTTGGAAGATAGAAATGTTGATTAGCTTTGTGGGAACATAAATTTTTTCTCAATTGGTGCCCGGGAACAAAAATTATGACCCAAACAGCTTGGAACTTGGAAAAGGGGGGGGAACAAAAAAAAAAATTCAAAAATTTGAATTAAACATTTTCTCTATCTTATAGATTATATTTCTCTCTAATTGGAAAGCTTTGATTCATTCCATTTGGATTTGTTATGAGAAAGTTATAGACAATCTTGTTTTCTCGGCAATTAGAGCATTTTCTTGAAAAAATTACTTATAGGTTTCATTTTTGAATGCAATTTGTACAATTTTTTTGAAAAAAATTAGGTCCACATGGTTTGATTTGCTTGCTAAAACAATTTCACCATTGGAATTAGTGCATTTCAATTCCATTTTAGAGATATTCATAATTTAGATTTTCCTTCTATCTTGTATCTACTTCTACTTGACAATTTCTTGAAGTAAGAAAATTAGTTTTTTTGAATTTTTCCCCCCTAGACCCTCAATCCAATTCTCCAACATAAACATTTAAAGCTCAAAACTCTGTAGTGCAAAAAATTAAAGTTAAGAAGGTTCAAAGTCAAATAATCTAGTCTTGCAATGTGCTGAAGAACTTGTTTTTTTCACCTTAAACACAAATATCTTGCAATTTGTGTGGCCAAAAACTTTGAAATGTTTTGCAACATATTCTCATACTAGTTAGGTGTAAGATCCTACAATTAGATGTGCAAAAAAAAAATTCAAATTTTCTTACTATTTGCTATAGAAATGGCAGTTTTGAGTGTTTTTTGGCAAAAAAAAAAGGCCTTGGTCCTCTAGGGGTTAAATGTGGTTGGTGTGTGATGATTTTTTAGATTTCCATGTCAAAATCAGGGCAATGTTAGTACAATGCATTTTAGGATGCCCTAGGGAGTTTTACTTTATATATTTTTTAAATTCACAATTTTCAATTGCCAATATTGCAAAAAAAAAATCTAGCAAATGGTGACTCCACCTATGCTAAATTGCTTAACCCCTAAAGGACCAAGGTGATTTTTGTATCAAAAACCACTCAAAACTGTCATTTCTATTGCAAAGAGAAAAGAACTTTAAAAATTATTATTTCTTGTATATCCAATTGTAAGATCTTAAACTGGACTAGTATATGAGTACGTGGAAGAAATTTTGGAAACTTTAACTATGTAGATTGTAAGATATGTGCATTTAAGTGAAGAAAACAAACTTTTTTGCACCTTGCTTGACTACATTTTTTGGCTTTGAATCTTCTTAGTTCAAATTTTTTGCACTACTTATTTTGGTTTTCTACTTATTTATACTAAGTACTTGAGTTGAGAATCTACTAAAAAAATGTAGGAATAAAAACACTTAATTTTCACTCATTAAAAAATTGTTAGGTAGAGGTGGGTTCAAGATTGAAAGAAAAAACTAAATTGTTAATAGCTTTTAGATGGATTTAAATTACAATAATCCCAGTGGTGAGATTGTTCTAGCAAGAGAATTTGACCTTGTCTAACAATTTGTTTTGAAAAACTCAAAAAACTATATTCAAAAATGAATTCTACAAGTTTATTTTTCAAGAAGATGCTTAGATTGCTCGGAAAACTAAGATTATTCATAACTTTCTCATTCTTAGTCCAAATTGAATGAAACAAAGCTTTACATGTAGACAAAATATAGTATTTGAAATCTTTTTTTGAAAAGAAGTTTATTTTGACTTTCTATGATTTTATTTGTGCTGCCCGTCAAACTCCATTTTTGTTTATTGTACCATAACCTTTGCTCCCGGGCATCAATTAAAACAAAAATTATATATTCATAAAGCTCTTGCAAAAACACACAAATTCAAAAAAATCCAAAAATATATCACTAAAAATTGAACCAGTAGGAACCTACCCGGATCCAAATTGTCCCTCGAGGGGACAAATTGTCCTTTAGGGGTTAACCCCTAAAAATCGGAGACTATGGTTTCACCAAAAGCACTCCAAAACTGCCATTTCTAGTACAAGTATCAAATTTCAGAAAAAAAAACATTTTTGGACACATATAACCATAGGATCTTGTAGTAAACTTGTTTGAGAATACATAGAAAAAATTTCAAAATTTTCCACCTTGTAGATTGCAAAATATTAGCATTTGAATTGACAAAAACCCTTTTTTTGGCCCTGTGGAAACCTGGGCAGATGTACTTCACAAGGTGACATTTAAATGAAAAAATGTCCAAAACTATGGTTACTCCTTGGATTTATTCTTCAAAGCAAGTTGTCTAGGTGCTTGAAAAATTCAGATCATTTGGAATTGTACAACATACAGGAAAAAAATAGGTAGTAGAAAGAAGTAGAGAATGGTTCAAAACACAAAATTGTTAAGAATTTAATTATGGAATAGAAAAATGTCAATCCCAACAATTATAATGTTGCAGTAAACATTATACATCGTATGCTTTTATTTTTTTCAAAAAATATCAAAAATTGAACTAAATAAAGGACTTCTAAGTTTATTTTAGAGTAGGGAATGTTTAACTGCTCACAAACTAGAACACCTCATAATTTTTATCTCATAAATCAAAATGGAATAATTTAACGATTTACGCGTATATATAAATCTAAAGAACCAATTTCAAATTTTTAATTTTTTAAAAAGTGATTTTTCAGAATTTTTTTGAGCTGCCCCCTGCCCATTGAAAATGACATATCATCCAATAACTTTTTAACCATGTAGTCAAAAGTTTTGAAAATTGTTGGGCCTTAAAGCTACTCCTCGGGCACACATTGTGTGAAATTTTGAAGAAAAAAAATAAATTTCCACTCATAGTGAGCTGCCCAAAATTGCTATGTTGCCAAAAAAACACCATTTGGCCCTTTAGGGGTTAAGTGGACAGGAATGGGTGCTTCCACCTTATAACAATATAATCTTGCATTCTAAAAGATTCTCGTATAAGGTTTTTTTCACAATTTCTAAGAAAAATAAAAGAATACACGTAGGCATCAAATGTTCCAAAGATCATATGACAAGGGCATACATTCAAAACTTATGCATTTGTTATTTGGTTATAAATACTTGCAATGAAGTATCTGGTCAATTGTAGTTTCCTTTTCCATCTCAAGTGAACCATTGATTGCATGTTCGTTAGCGGCCCAATGGGGTGACCATGTGCAGCCAAGGTCTGTCCGACAATGGCAGCAATGGCAGCAGAGTTTTCGGCCATCAGTGAGGGCCGATGAAGCAAGCTTTTACAGGCCCGTTGGCAATCAAACTGGTCCTACAAACTGGACCAATGTTTGGACAACATGCTTGGAATCCCGGCCATGATCCGTAGAAAAATCAAAACCACGGCAGCCGGGGTGGGGGTGCGGGTGCGGTGCGGTGCAGTAATGATTTCCACACAGTCATGGAATGTCAACTTGGTGAGACTTTAATTCAATGGGGGAGGGGGGCCCACCACTATACCCAACAACCCTGGCCTGGATGGACGGACAACAACAACGAGGACCTGGTCCAAGTAGACTGTCAATCCGGAGTATTTACTACCGGTAGACAGTGATGAAATTTGTGGAAAATGGGCCTGCTGCACAAGGTACCATACTCTGCTCTTAAAGTGAGCTTTTTAGAGCTGATTGCGTTTGGGGGGAAGCCAAACTATTTATAGTATGGCAATGAAATCCCATTTCATTTGTTTAAGAAAAAATTCTATTTTTACTAAGAGTTTGTAGGAAGCAAAATGGAATTGACATCAAATCCACGTTGTTTCATATTCTTTAGACCTTAGTGGAATTAGTTGCGAATTCTTGAAGTTGAAACGCAACGATTGCTAAAAGGAACCACCTCTTGAAATGTACACTATTGGTATATTGACTAAAGCAAAATGTACCTTCGTGTTAGTGGTCAGTTTTAGAACACAATACCTTAACATGACTAAAAGGTAGCCCATTTGTAGATTGTTTCGTAGTTGCATTTATTTAGACTTATGAGATTGAATTTTTATTGACTTTGTCCTTGGAACAAAGACTATGGCATTGACTCTCTTGTTTTGGAATCCAAATTTCCAGATCCTATTGACAATTGCATTTACACTACACAATGTGGTTAGAGTTTGGTTGGAATGGACAAAGCTTCATGGTTAGACTGTTCTTGTTTTATTTCATAATAGAATGGCGAGTTGAAGGATATTGTTTCCTCAATACTTGTTTCAATTCATATTGAAAAGTAAAAATGGTGGTCAAAGCAAAAAAAAAATGTAGCTTTCTATTGTAGTTCATAGAGGGAACCATTCTTACCCTTTTGGATTCTAATGTAGCTCTCTTCTTTCCCTACATGATTCCAATGTGAATCTAAAAGCACCCCTTTGTTTAATCCCTAGAGGACCATTGTCCCTTCGAAGGACAAATGGGATTTTGGGCAGGTACCTACGGGCTCAATTTTTGTTGTGACTTTTTGAAACTTTTTTTGAAGATAGGAAAACTGCTAAGCTTCATGGGAGTACAATTGTTTTTTTCAATCAGTGCCTTGGAAAAAAAGTTATGCCCAAATAAACTCAAAACAAGGGACGTTGGGCAACCAAAAAAAATTTAAATTTTTTTTAAATTTTTTTTCTTATAGATTATATTTTTGTCTATCTAAGAAGCTCGTGAATCTAGTCCATCCAATTCTAGGCTGTATGTCTGAAGCAGAATATTGAGGCATACGCGTGGATAGTAAGCCTGCAAAACGGCCAAACTCGCGCTCAATATCAATTACAAACACGGGACTTGAGTTCCTTTGATTCATTTCATTTGGATTTTTTATGAGAAAGTTATGGACAATCTTGTTTTTTGGGCAATTAGAGCATCTTCCTGAAAAAATAACTTGTAGGATTCATTTTTGAATGCAATTTTTACAATTTAAAAGGAAAAAAAGTTCCACAAGGTCTATTTTTTTCGCTAGAACAGTCACACCATCGGGATTAGTGTTTTTTTAATTCCATATAAAAGATATTAATATTTTAGATTTTCCTTCTATCTCGTACCTACTTCTACTTAACAATTTTTTTAATTATGAAAATTAAGTTTTATTGGATTTCTTTTTTTTTCCTAGACTCTCAACTTAATTCTCCACTATAAGGATTAAAAGCTTAAAACTCTGTAGTGCAAAAATTAAAGTTAAAAATGTTCAAAGTCAAGAAATCTAGTCCCGCAATGTGCTGAAAACTTATTTTTTTCACTTTAAATGCAGATATCTTGCAACCTGTGCGGTCAAAAATTTTGAAATTTTTTCCACACATTGTCAGACTAGTTAGGTGTAAGATTTTACGGTTAGATGTGAAAAAAAAAATACAATTTTCAAATTTTTTTACTCTTTGCTCTAGGAATGGAAGTTTTGAGTGTTTTTTGGCAAAAAAAAGGCCTTGGTCCTTTAGGGGTTAAAGAAACAATGAATGAGTCTTTCACCATGTGCATGAATTTTTATGGATGGATTCATTGGATTCATTAGATGGTGTGTGCCTTCCCAATCCAATTCCAATGTTTTTCATCACCAATTCCAATACTTTGAGCTCCAATTGCACACTCAATGCAAGAAAAACTACATTTGAATTGGAATCCAAAGTCAAGCTTCAAATTGGGCTTGGGTTCATTAGATGGTGACTTTCCAACCCAATTCCGACATTTTCCATCTAGGATTCCAACACTTTAAGCCCCAACTCCACACTCAATACAAGGAAAACTACATTACATTACAAAGCAACATCAGAAGTAGGGGAGGCAATCCATTCCTGATCGACGCCCCATTGTGGCTATGTATGCTATATGCTTTCCGTGAAGGAGGAGATGAGTAAGGATTAATTATGGCATGATTTCCAAGGTAGTTGTGGCAAATTAGGTTTGCCTCCGAGATTCTCAATATTGCAACCAACCCTTGGTTGGAAATAAGAAAGTCTATGACTAGAATGGGTCAAACAGAATCTTCAACCAAAAAATTCATAGTAAATATGTTTTGAAAAATAAAAATCTGAAAAATTATGAAAACCTTCCGAATTCTATTTTTGCACCCAGAAAAAATTCTCCACTAAAGAAATCCGCCCTGTAGACATGCGTAATTCATTAACCCCATTAGGACTAGCATGCATTTTTTGGTTGTATAGAAATTTTGGGCAGATACATGTGACTAAAGGTTTCCATATTTTAGACTGAAATTTTAACAAAAGGTGGGCGCAAAGAATATCTTATATATGCAATAAATTTCATGACATTTAGAAATGTGAGTAAAAACTTATGGCTTAATATGTTACTTTTTTTCGTATTTGGGCAATCCGGGCAGATCCAAAAAAGTCACTTTTTTCAAAAACAAAAATTTGAAATTGGTTTTCTAGAGTTATATAGGTAAAAGCTTTGAATCATCCCATTTTAATCGATGAGTCAAAAGTTATGAAGATTTTAGTTTGCGGACAATTATGGATTCTCTACTCTAAAATAAACTTTGAAGTCCTTTATCTTAACCAATTGTCAATATTTTTTGAAAAAAATAAAATCGTAGGATGTAGATTGTTTATTGAAACATTGCAACCATTGAAATTGTCCATGTGTTTCAAAAACAAAAACATAAAACATTGCAACCATTGGGATTAGCATTTTGCAATTCTATAATTAAAGTCTTGACAATTTAGTATTGTGAATCATTCTCTACTACTATCTACTTGTTATTTTTTTCCTACATGTTGTACAATTCCAAACGAAGTGAAAATTTTCAAGCATGTGGCCAACTTGTCTAGGAAAAAGAACCCAAAGAACCCAAAGAAGCACCATCATTTTAGACATTTTTTCATCAAAAAGTGAGCTTGTGAAGTGTTACTGCCCTGTTTTTCGTAGGGCCAAAAATATGGTTTCAGTGAATTTGAATGCTTATATCTTGCAATCCATGTAGTGGAAATTTCTGAAATTTTTACCATATGTTCTCAAGTTAGCATACTACAAGGTTCTATAGGTACGTGTGTCAAAAAAAGTTTTTTTTTCAAGAATTGGATACTTGTACTAAAAAAGACAATTTTTGAGTATTTTTAGTGAAAACATAGTCATGGAACTATAGGGGTTAAGTGATCGGGAAATGAGTTGCCTCCCCTAATTCACATTGGATCCCAAAATCAAGCTCTGAATTGGCTTACCTCCCATAACCACGGAACAAGTGGTGTCTCCATGAATTGGATGCTTTTGACAAAATTTAACCCCTAAATGACCGTTGTCCATTTGGGGGACAAATGTGTTTTCGGGCAGGTACTTATGGGCTGAAATTTTGTTGTGATTTTTTGAAACTTTTTGGAAGATAGAAAAATTGATAAGCTTTGTGGGAATATAATTTATACAATCAGCGACCGGAAAAAAAAGTTATGACCAAATAAGCTCAAAACAAGGGACAATGGGCAGCCTAGGTACTCCAAAAAAAATGGACAAGAATTTGAATTTTTTTTCTCATAGATTATATTTTTGTCTATTTGGAAAGCTTGGATTCATTTCATTTGGATTTGTTATGAGAAAGTTATGGACATTCTTGTTTTTTGGGCAATTAGAGCATCTTCTTGAAAAAAATAACTTCTAGGATGCATTTCTAAATGCAATTTTTTCAAATTTTCAGTTTTTTTTATTTTGCATGGTTTATATTACTTGCTAGAACAATCTCCATTGGGATTAGTGCATTTTAATTCCATCTAAAATATATGAATATTTTAGATTTTCCTTCTATCTCGTATCTACTTCTACTTAACAATTTTTTTAATAATGATAATTAAGTTTTTTTGAATTTGTTTTTTTCCTAGACTCTCAACTCAATTCTCCACTACAATGATTTATTGCTTAAAACTCTATAGTGCAAAAAATTTAAGTTAAAAATGTTCAAAGTCAAAAAATCTAGTCCCACAATGTGCTGAAAAACTTGTTTTTTTTCACTTTAAATGCAGATATCTTGCAATCTGTACAGTCAAAAAATTTGAAAATTTTTCCACACACTCTCATACTAGTTAGGTATAAGATCCTATGGTTAGATGTGAAAAAAAAACATTTTTCAATTTTTTTTACTTTTTGCTATAGAAATGGCAGTTTTGAGTTTTTTGGGGCAGGAAAAGGGCCTTGGTCCTTTAGGGGTTAAGAAGGAGGTTGAAGCACATACGCAGATACCATTGGCAGGATCATTGGTGTTCCAATGGGTCCAGTTGAGGATTTATGTTTTGTTTTGTTTTTTCAAAGTAACAGTGGGTCGAGGGTTTATGGTGTTACCAGATCTTTGGGTTAGAAGAGGATTGTGGGTTATTTTAAATTTTAAATTTTAAATTTTTTGACACAAACGAAACAAAATTTCTTCGAAGATCATTGGTTACGGAAAGGGATCATGGGTTACGGAAAAGGATCGTGCGTTACGGAAGAAGAGGATTGTGGGTTCGACGAGGACACATTGAACCACAAAAGAGGAAAGCTCTCCCTTTCTAGGTAGCATGTGAAGAGCATATTCGGCCAGGGTGTCTGCGTATTGGCCCCTTTTCCGCCTGGCCGGCCGAATGGTCCGTCTGTGCAGCATATAGGACCATTTGGCAGTACACTCAGTCCATGTTGTCGCATTTCATTTGTTAATGGAGACGTAGTTTCCTCAAAGGAAGTGCCTCAAAAATAGAAATTTACAAAAGCAGGGAAGCACTAATCTTTTGACGCACACACTTGTGGCCGGGCCGGCCTGCCTGGAGTGACTGTGGGCTCGGTTGATCAATTGGGTACCATACCTCCTGGCGAGCGTATTTAGTTCAATCTGTTGGGGTGGGGCGGGATAAGCTAGTATAGTCATCGTGTGGCCCTCCAATATTCCATTGGATTGGAATGTGCATTGGAATGTGCATTGGAATTAGCGAAGGATATATACACAGTAGCTATCTTGGATTTGAAATGGACACAATATTCTCTGACATCAAAGAGTAATAAGGCTGGTGCACTCGTGCAACTATTGTTCATCGAGGAATGGACAGATCTCATTGTGACTGCAGTGGGAGATTCACGGAGTCCATAATCACTGTTGCAAATGGGGAGGGAGGCCCTTGCGTTAGTTGTCTCCATATCCAGTACCATCATGTGCTTGGTGCACATTATAGGGTAACAGGATGATGGCAACAGTGCATTCCATTTTTTTTTATCCTCATTGCCCAAGTAGATTCAACAGCCTTTGAGCGACACAATTACTCCATCCAAACAAGTTTTTAGGCCTAGTTTAGAGTCGGCTCCATCATTGTGACTGCAGTGGGAAATTCATGGAGTCCATAGTCACTGTTGCAAATGGGGAGGGAGGCCCTTCGGTTGTCTCCATATCCAGTACCATCATGGGTTTGGTGCACTTTATAGGGTAACAGGATAATGGCAACAGTGCATTCCATTTTTATCCCCATTGCACAAGTAGTTTCAACAGCCTTCGAATGACACAAATCCTCCAAACGAGTTCTAGACATGAGTTTAGAGTCAGGCTCATCACGACCACTCTATAAGGTAGGATGCTCTAAAAGCAACCATTTAAGGGCTGGTCTGCCTTTTTTTAGGTTTGCATGAATAGAAATATTTTCACTCAATTTTCAGAGAAAGAGAAATGGATGAAAAATGTAACATAGGTGGTTTCATATTTTTTGAAGCATTTTTGAATTAGTTATGAATTTCCTAAGATTTCTGTTGTAGGTACCTATTTGTGACCCTAGGTCTCCCAAAATGCGTCCACTTACAACTTCTAAAGTGATTTGAGGAAATCAAGGCCAATGATTGGCTCTTGCAATAAAGAATATTTTTTGAGGGGTTCAATCAATGACTAAAGTGGTCCATTTAAAGACCAACTCATATCTATTCAATACCATTTTGTAGGGTTGATTTGAAGAAGCTGGTCGCTTTTAGAGCAGACTGCCTTACATTTAATTTGGAGGTGCCTTTGGTGGCACTGGAACTTACTGGAAGAGAGAGAGAAAAAGTGAAAAAACTTGGGATTCGTCTTTGGAATCAAAAGAGTCACTATTTGTACAAGGTCCCACACCAAAAAGCTTCACAGGACAATGAGGGTGCCACGAGAGCTGCTTGCATTGGAAGACATTCCCCCATGTTCACCGTTGCAGGTAAGAGAATGTCAATGGATATAAAAACAGGATTCCAATAGCACTTTTTTTGTACTGCTCTCAGGGAGGGCTAACTTTCAAGGAGTGATGTAGGACCCTCGAGGAAAGGAAAGAAGAATTTTAAAAAGCATCTTCAAAGCAGTGCAAAAAAGATTTGGAAGACCTAACCATGAAATCATGGTTTGGTCCACTAACGCCACTTTGCCAAAAGATCAAACATGCCACTTGGGAGAAAGCAATGGCTTAAATTTCAGACCAGATCAGAAAGGAGAAAGGAGGAATACTAGAAGATTGAAGCACACTTTACTCTTCCAAACTGTCGGACCTTTGTTTATTGGGCTTTGGTTTCATCTGATATTAACACCTAGTTTGACCCTTAAAGGCCCAAGAAGCCCAATTTGGGTTGGACCTTGTTCTTTTTTTTGGTGTGTATTTGACATACAAGGCTTGTGCATGAATTGACGTATATGGTGGTTAGAGCATCTACAATGTTCCCGAGTTCTAAGACGGTAATAATATAATAAAGGGTCAACTCCAAAAAACACTTCCCGATGCAATCAGCATTGGTCTCTCTTTATTCCCGGGCCCTCATTATCCTTTCTAAACCACGCAATTTGTCAAAATATTGTATAAAGGGCCAGCAACTTGGCTCACAATATGAAAGTTTATTATTGTCATACCTTTTCCCACATTGTTTTGTGTGCTGATATATTCAACCTTCCCTTGATTGCATGAAAAGTCTTTTTTAAGGTAGAATCTTTTACTCTCCTTCTTTTTGTAATGTTGAAAAGTCCATTTGACATTTGGATTGTTGGCTTTGCATTGGGTCAATTTGTCCAAAAAAAACAACAATAATATACGGGCTTCATGGAATGACCCGCCATTTGCCGTTACAAAGGGCCTATTTCTCAAGCCTGCGTTGCAGATTCTCTTACTGAAGTTTGTATTTGTGTTGAGCTAGATTTGATGACACATGGCACTTCCAATTTAGATTGTTATTGCACCTCCTACATGTCTGAGAAGTTGAAAAATGGTCAAGTATTCTATATGTACGGTTTTCTACTTGAAGATGAATTAAAAATTAGATACTAAAATGACCTTCAAATGAAAGATGGTTAGATGTTGAATTTTCAATCCAACAATACTTGTCTTGTTGTATTTTAATATATACTTCATATTCTAAGAGTGAAATACATGACCACATATTATATGGTCTCCACCAAACCTATAAAGGTTAATTCCTAAAAGGGAGTCAAAAGCATTTGCCCTCTAGGTATAGATGCTCCATTTTTCTATATGAAGATGTATTTGAATGTGCTAGAAGGCCCTTATGGAATTGTAAATTTTTGTGAAGGTAGAGAGTAGCCGATAGAGTGGTACATTTAGTAACTTAAGGACCAGACATTTAAATTTTGAACAATAGATGAATACAAATAGATATCAAGCACATAAAGATGTGTTTTCTTGGCCATTGATTTTTTTGAATATTTAAAAACATCTTTAGCATTCATACAAAATAGATTTTGAAAACTTTGCTTTTTTAATACTCTCTAATTTGAAGGATACTAGTAAGTTTGGCCTCAAAAAGTAACTTTTCCAATTAAAAAATTGACCTTTCAAAAATGACTTGAATAGAAAGGTAAAATAAATTTCTTCTAAAATCACTATAATTAGGACTAAACATTTTGAACTTTAAGGGACAAAATTTTTGGTAAAAATCACAAATATTTAATCTACAATAAATTTTAGAAGGAATATCTAATTTTTGGCTTCAAATTTCACTAAAAAAACATTGGTCTCTATACTAGTTGATCTTACCATTTTTATTGAAAAACATTGGTTTGTGTACTAGTCAAACTTATTGTTTGGGCTATAAGATTTGTGGATTCTATTTTACAACTACTGTTTGAAAGTCATCATTAAATCATTCTTCTAAGTTGAATTTTATAATACATCTTCACATTTTGGGAATTTTGGACTTCATCTATCTTTAAGGTGTTAAATTAAAAAAATTCCAAGCTTGGTACAATATTTTTCACAAAATTTTATGTATAAGAATGTGGCTAGAAATGGTCAGTTCCAACTATACAATCAACATGAAAGGGCATAGAATTCAAAGAAGTGGTGCAAATTAGCACCAATTTTTTGGCACACTTTTTGGCACACAACATGTCTTGGAACCTTTTCTTTGTGATCCATTTAAGAATTCACCCCCTTCTATCTTTAGCCTAGCCAATGACTCCTCAGTGAATTTATACCCAATCTTTCTTGTTTTTTCTTAATTCCCGTTCTTTCACAGCCTGTTTGATATAGTTCATTTAAGAATTCATTCCTTCTATCTTCAGCTTAGCCAATGACTCCTCAGTGAATTTGTACCCAATCTTTCTTGTTTTTTTTAATCCCCGCTCTTTTACATCCTATTTGATATGCTTATCATAATTCGATGGCAATTGAGTTGCCATTTGTTTCACTTTTTTTGCTACAGTCTTGTATTTGATGTTCACATCAACCTCAAGTCCTAACTTAACACCACCAACCAATTTTGCACTTGTTGAGTTGTTGTTGCTTCAAAATCTCATAATATATTGCCCTTGAATGCACTTTTTTCCCCACATTTCATTTTGCAAGTCTTCCAAAACTTACAATGTGTCATTAGAAAATCCTTTTTCTCCTACCACGCCTACAATAACTTCCTCTTCTTCTTCTAAAAGGTTACATTTCTTGCATAGAGTAAAGGGCTTTTCTGGATCAGACCTTTCATGTAGGTAGAAGTCTTGATAATCAGGGGCAATGGATTGTTGGCACACATAGCATGTAGTTTGGCCACACCTACACGTAACTTTGTTACAACTAGCACTTTCAATATCTCTGTTTTGCAAGATAAGTATACTCTTAAGAGGGCTTTGGTCATGCACTCTTCAATGCTCCCCCTCCTACAAGTCTTTGACTTTTTTTCATTCTTTTCACATCATAATGAGAAGTGAGTTGTCTCTTTGCAAAGAACACATGATGTCTTTAACAACTTTCATTCATACACTCTAAGACTCTTAAATTAAGGCCCACTTCCCACAATGTGTTACAAAATGGGCCATAATTCCAATCCCGCAATTTTTGCTTATAGTACTTTGCCTTGAGCTTGAACTTACTCATACTTGGCAAATACATCAACAGGCAAGCCTTGTTTCACCTCAAATCATGGGAAGGATTCTTCACAACCACTTATATCCATGCAAGGAAGTGAATTAGATGCTTGCGATCCACCAAAAGTAATCTCTTCTATTCAATGCTGCAAACATGTGAAGCAAAAAAGGTGCCCCTAGCTCTGCACACTGGACCATTTGTTCAAATTGGTAATTTGAACAATAACACCCACACTCAATGTTTGTAGATGTTTCACCTTCATAGACATCCATGTGAGTCCTGCACTGAGGACTAATATCCATCTTCAACTCCTCTATAACTAGTTTTGCACCTTCGAGATTGGTGAGTGGTTCAAGATTATTCTAGGGCCTAGTCACCTTGAGCGTTGCTCCTCTGCTTTTGATATAGGTCCGGGTTACGGTGGTTACTTTGGCAATCCACACTCAATCGTAGCCAGATATGTGTTACATGTTCCTAAAATTTTCTCCTTGATAGTACAGTTGAACCGTATTTACTTGCGCGTTGCTTTCTACACGTGCCAATTACTTAGTTTTGGTACGGACCAAGATGCTTCTAGTTGGTGAATGCAAAATTATCAGTTGCTCACAAGATGTGCAATACTAAAGTACTCCATAAATCTTGAGAATGCATTCAAATCAGTGAACTCCGCGAGTGCTCAAATTCAAAATTGAGGAGGAATTGGAAGGTCTGGCAAGTCTTAGGAGTCTATGGGTGCTAAAATTGTCACTTTCAATTTGGTTAATAGACTGGTTAGTAGATAGACCATTTTTTGCTTAATTAGTAGAAATAGGCATCTACATCCCAATTGCCATATAGACACTCTCCACTCTCCATTGTAGAGCAAATATTGATTGAATCTCCGATAGATGACATTTCCAAAATCATCCATGAATGACACCTAACCCTCCATTCCCCCAACGCCACTTGTCAAACCAAGACTGCATGGATCCATAGTACCTTCCATGAGCCACATTTTCCCTTTCTTTACAACCACTTTACGACCAATATTCACTCTACAATGACCCTCTCTTTGCAAACTATTCTCCCACTGAGAAAAATCATTTTCATTCCATCCCTCAATTCCATTGATAAGGCCATAGTCAATCTTCTTGCACTTTTTCAAATTTGTGTTGAAGCTTGAAACCTCAACTATTGTGCTCAGTGAAGTCATTTGGCAGATCAAAAGTCGCCTTCCAACTATGATGCACCAACATGAAAAAGCCACCTTGACCTACTTTAGATCAGCTGTGGTGAGAATATCAAAATCTTTAGGGGTCTACTTCACTTGCAAATCTTATATATTGCCCTCTATTTGAGCCTTGTAGTTGTCACTTGGATTTTGTAATTTCTCTTTTTTGCTTTTGCTCATTTTTATTAGATTTTATAGTAAAAAAGACCTAGAAGTAGTATTTGCATTGCGTTTAGTAGTAGTCACTACAAATACGGTGAGTTATTCATGAAAGTCCAGAAGTGCCTTAAGCACTTCCATTTTCCACTTCTAGTATCTCATTAGGTGCTGAGAATGTTAATTGCGAGTTTGAGATAGAATTAAGCTATGATGGCCAAAATAGTAGATGAAACACCAAAACTTGGTTATAACTGGATTTACCCTCTGAGTGCATGTGACGGGTTGTAGGCTAAAGGAATTGGTAGTATATGATGTCAAATGGCCTACTAGGTTCTAGAAATCTCTACAGGTAGAGGTCACCATCTAGTTCGTAAAAACTGGAAAAAATCACTTTGTATCGTGTAGGTGAAAATCCATTGTTTCAAAACATGTTCACCCGAAGATTGAAGAGAGATTTTTTTAGCATAAAAATATGCCAAGAGCTCAACAACAATATTGGTTCACCCAGATTCCCTAGTACGGGAATGATTCCTCTCCGGAGGAATTAAAATAGGAGGTATTAATTTAGATCTGCTACAATTAGCATAGTACAAACATAAAAACTTGCACTTAGCATTTGAAGGCTTTCTAAAAATTATCCACAAAGTTTTTTGATTTTTTAAAATTGCATAAGATAATTGATCCATGTTTACTGGCATTAAAAAATTCATATAAGTTACCTAGATAGCAGTAAAATTCCACTAAAAATTAGGATAGAATTTCTTAGCATAAATAAGCGCCTGGCCAAATTTTTAGGCATTCCAACATCAACGAGTACTTGAACCGGTGGCGACAACAAATTTAATTGGAATTAGAAAACATTCGATGGATTGACCGGCGTACCAAGAGCTTGCAGTGTCCAAACAAAGTCAACTTGGATTTCTTTCTTATTTTTCAAACCTTTTCAACCACCTTGGCTAACTAAATACATTAGAAAATATAAACTCCATCATGTTAAATTATTTAATTTTTCTTTAATGTATAGTAGGGTACCAATCAAAATGGCGTTTTCAAATTCGCAGTGGAATTTTTTTTAGTGCTACCAACTTTGACAATTTCCTGAGAGCTAAAAAATAGGTAATTTACCATGAAATTTTTTGTCACAACATCATCTTCATGTTAATAACACATGTACTAAATTTCAAGGCCAAAAGATTCACAAAAAAAGATATTCAAAATCTACCAACATGTTTAGTTGTGAAATTTTTTTCACTGCTGCCAACTTTGACAGCCTCTCAGGATCAAAAGTTTTTTTTGCTATGAATTTTTTTTGAAGACCACCTCTATGTTGATAATATGTGTGCTAATTTTCCAGTTCAAAAGATTTATATAAGAAAAAGATACTCGAAATTTACCAACATATGTAGTTGTAAGAAACAATTTCACTATTGCCAACTTTGACACCCTCCTAAGGGTTGAAAAATTGCTTGTTTATCATAAATGTTTTTTTTGGCAAAATCATCACTATATTGATAATATGTGTGCCAAATTTTAAGGTCAAAAGATTCACATACAAAACAATATTTGAAATCTACCAACATGTACAGTTGTGAGAAAAATTTCACTATTGCCAACTTTGACACTCCCAAGGGCTGAAAAAAGCATTCTCACATCTACACATTTTTGTAGAATTAGAATATCTTTTATTGTGTGAATCTTTTGAACTTGAAATTTGGCAAAAATATTATCAATATAGAGATGATCTTGCCAAAAAAAATTATGATAAATAAACAATTTTCAGCCCTTGGGAAGGTGTCAATGTTGGCAATAGTGAAATTTTTCTCACAACTACACATGTTGGTAAATTTTGAATATATTTTTTTATATGAATCTTTTGAATTGGAAAACTCGAGGGAAAACTAGCATATATATTATCAATATAGAAATAACTTCTTTGAAAAAAAATTCAATCCTTGAGAGGCTGTCAGAATTGGTTGCAGTGAAAAAAATTTCACAGCTACATATGTTGGTAGAGTTTGAATATCTTTTTTTGGATAAACTTTTTGGCCTTGAAATTTGTTAAAAGTTTTATCAACAAAAAGACAATATTGTGACAAAAATTACGTGGTAAAATACCAATTTTCAGCTCTCGAAAGGTTGTCATAGTTGGTAGCATTGAAATTTCTTTCACTACAAATTCAAAAACGCCATTTTGATTGGTACTCCACTGTACGAATTGTTGACTTTTGTAAGCCAAATGATCTAAAAATTAGAAGTATAAGACGACCTGAGCTAGTTTGTGCCTTTTTAAAGCTAAAGGCGCAATTTATTTGGCATTTGGAGCATTTCTACAAAAGTTAGAACCTTAAACACAATAAATTAGAATTTCTAGTAATTAATGTACGTTAATTTTGGTTTTTATTTAGGTAGTTTTAGGTAACTTGAGAAAGAGAGGGGCCTTGGAAAAGTATAAAAGGCCTCCACTCCTCTCACTTTGCACTCCTTTTATGATTTTTGCGCTTTACCATACACGTTGGCGTTATTGGAAATTTGGCCATTTTGCCAAAATCTTGCTTTTGAATTGGATTTAGAGTTGTTTATCTCCCTTTGAATTGAAGTTGAAGCTCACTTCCAAGGATGTTAGGATCCCATTGAAAAAGCCTTGTTATTTGATGATACTTTGAAATTTTTACTAACCATTGATGAGTTTTTGTACGTTTAAGTCTTTGTCTACTAACAATTTCAAACCAAGCTTTTTGTGTGGGATCTTAAGACCTTTAAGTGTACAAAATCCCCCTAAAGCCTAGACATTTGGAATACGTGGTCTTAAATGGTGGATTTGGTGTCATTTAGAGAAGTTTGGATTGGAATCAAAATCTCAAGTTCACATATTAATGAGTCCTCTTGAATTCTTATTTTAGAGTTTGGTGCTAATTGCTCACCATACGGCAAAGCTATCGCCCTTTGTCTAATTTTTTGAGTCCAGTTTCCAAAATCCCAAGCAACTTGAATCCAATTGGAGGGCTGGCCACATTGCAACATATAGGCAAGGGGCTCAGAATTCCAAGGCCGGTTCTGGTTTGGACAATTTGATACCTAGATTGGTGGGTTGTATGATTTTTTCACATACATACCATCCAAAAAGACAAAAAAACAACAACACCAAAGAGGCCACATTGGTCCACCTAAGTTGGTCTCATAAATTGTGTCTTATAAACATTAGGAGCCTAATTTCTGAATTTGGAACTCTGTGGGTACGTGCAAATTGACAACATGGAGCCTAATTTCTGAGTTTGGACCCCTTGTGGATTTGAATTGACATATTAAAAGCCTAATTTTTGAATTTAGAACCCTGTGGATGTGAATTTGATATACTGAAAACCTAATTTTTGGATTTGAAACCATGTGGGTGTGAATTGACAACTGGGAGCCTAATTTATAAATTTAGAACCTCTGTGGGTTTGAATTTGACAATTGTAAGTCTAATTTTTGAGATTTGTAAGCCTTGAGGCTCAAAAATTGTTGGACCAAGAGTCAAACTTTCAAATGGAAGCCTGACCAAGCAAGCACACAATTAAAAAGGACTAAATCACATTGACCTAAATCAAAGTCAAACTCATATAAATTATATAATATGTCAAGTCATGTGTGTATGTATGTTTATATATATATATATATATATCATATATAAAAAATTTAAATCAAATACAATACCATAGATTTGTGTATAAGCCATATGAAGCCCTTTGAAAGTATATCCAATACTAGAATGAGTGCCAAAGTTCCTCAAAACTCCAAATAAAGAGTGTGATAGCATTTCGGAAAGCTAATACAAATGTCTAAAAGTCCTATACATTTCAATTCTAAATCCCCTAGTGTCAAATTTTAATGATTGGTTGAAATCTTCTCCCTTCAATTCAATGACAATCCAACACTCCTTCACATACTAACTTCAAACAAAATTTTAATAGCTTTTTACAAAGCTAATACAAAATCCTATGAGTCCTCTAAGTTTCAAATCAATACCTTGTATTGTCTTGCTTTTACGGTCGGTCAAATTTCTCTCTTTTCACTTCAATGGCAACTCATCACTACTTGCAAGCTCATAGCTTTCACTTCCTAACTCCAAACTAAAAGTGTGATAACTCTTTGGAAAGCTAAAAACTTGATATACAACCCTATTGATATCAAAATTAAATGTTTCTTCACCAAATGTTTATAGGCACTCAAAAGATCTGCCTTCAAACTTGATGACAACAGACCCTCTTTGACTCCATCAAGCATAACTTTTACATACTAACTCCAAATAGAGCAAGTGATAGGGTTTTGAAAATCACCAAAAAAAAAACATCATCACAAAGTTCAGACCCTACGGTTTGTCAACAGTTATCATGTGGTTATCGTTGTTTCATGGATTTGCACATAAATTACAATTTATTGCATCATTACAATGCATTACTTTGCATCATTATCGCATTGTTATAATGCATTACTTGCAAAGTAATGCATCGTAATGATGCAATAAATTATAAATAACGTGCAAACTTATGAAACAACAATAACCACATGATAATTGTTGACAAACCGTAGGGTCTAAACTTTGTGATGATCTTCTCAAGATTTTATTGCAAAACTCGTAATACCTAACAAGATATCCCTCCCCAAACACACGGCATACAAAAACACTATAAAGGAAGGAAGAAGATGAGCCCCCCTCCCACCTTATTGAATCTTAAGGGCCACATTAGTCCATGCCTATTCTACATGGGCGTCTAAAAGCTAATTGGCTACCTTCTTTACTCCCCCCCCCCCCCCCCCACACACCACCCATTTTCCCTTTTTTTATTTTTTTATTGAACTATTTATAATAAAATAAAACCAACAAAATAGACATATCTACAAAATGGACTTGTTTGCAACACAATAGTATGCCAGTGCCAATGGCTCTTTGAATGTACAAGTTCCACCATCAGTTATTAGTTAGCAATATAATGTAGAGATAAATTCTATAAGGTGCTCCTATTACAATATTAACCCTGAAGCGCGCTAACGTCTATATTTTGGACAATGAACAGAGGGCTTTGAGACACTATTTTGTCCAACTAAGTTCTCATTCATCCAATGTAATACTTGAATCTAGAAAAGACAACCTTCCTTGATGACCAAATTCATGAAATTCCGGTAAATGATGTTTCTGTACAAAGATATAAGCAAAAATGTGCAAAAATTTGGAAAGGGATTGAGACATTTAGGGGTTAAAATTGAGGACAAACTTGGAAGCACTAAGATACTTGGAACTCCCACATCTAAAGATTGCTTCAAGATGGACTTTCATTGAACAAGCTCTCCATTGCATGCACTGAGCTATGAACTATTGTACGGCAACCTAATGTATCCAAACTTCAAATGTTGAGAATGCATAACTATGATTTTGGTCTCATGTCCTCCCAAGAGGATGAAGAGAAAGCCGATACCGTCAACGTCTAATAACTTCCATGAATTGTGTATCCGATCATTATGTAGTCTTAGAAAGTACAACACCTTGCTCTCACATGTTTGATTCCATTGCATATATTTGATCCACAATACCAATACACCACATGAAAAATCCAATAGAATTCCCACTGCCACTCCAATTTCTCCCTAAGCATTTGACAGTTTTCAACGTACCAAAGACAATTTTTTTTAGGAAAGCTTGTAATCTAGTACGAACTTTTCCTTTGCCATTTTTGCGTTTGCGCACATTTGAGGACACCCATGGTTCAAAATGCCCTTTAGAGAGGTAATACAGCAATCTCACCTAATTGAACTCGCATTCAAATATAGCTACACCATGACTTCTTTAATTTGAATGTTTAATTTTTAATTTGAATAATCTTTAATTTGAATAACCCCTAAACATCTCAATTTTTTTTTGAATTTTTGCACATTTTTGCTTATATCTTTGTATAGAAACATCATTTACCGGACTTTCATGAATTTGGTCATTAAGGAAGGTTGTCTTAACTAAATTCAAGTATTCCATTGGATGAATGAAAACTTAGTTGGACGAAACAATGCCTCAAAGCCCTCTGTTTGTCGTCCAAAATATGGACGTCGGAGCGCTTCAGGGTTAATCTAAATGACTGAATGTTTAGAGTCCCAAAAAATGATTGGCATTAATTGTTTGAATGTATGATTGAGTATGTTATAGTCAATGGTAGTGTGACAAGTGTGGATATTCCCAAATGTTGTTTTATAGGTAGAGGTCTGATTATAGTACACCTCTTGATGGCAGGTAAAACCCTTAATGAGCATAAATTGATAATTTTAAGAAGATTATTTTGGTTGATATTATTGTGGAAAGTATAATGCAAAAGTTTTTCTTAAATTTTTATATTACTAGAATGAGTGAAGAACATTACATGTGTTGGTTGAAAGGAATAAGATTTTGAAAACAAGTAATAAGTTTCTATATACCTTCCAAATTTCTCTAAAAAATATGAGACCAAATTATGTCTTCTTGGTCTTTGACCCTAAAAGGAAGGAACCCATGACTATGTAGTCAAACCTCAAAAACCTTTGCTTGATATCTTCTATTTAACTGTTACTTAGGAATGAAGTAAAATTATCATGAAGTTTTTAAGAAAAATTGAAAGACATTCATATCAAATACAAAGCATACTCCAAAAATTTGAAAGTTTCAAAATAAAAGTATAGTGGGGTACCAATCAAAATGGCGTTTTTGAATTTGTCGTGAAAGAAATTTCAGTGCTGCCAACTTTGACACCTTCTTGAGAGTTGAAAGATTGGTATTTTGCCATGATTTTTTTTCACATCTTTATGTTAATAACACGTGTACCAAACTTCAAGGCTAAAAGATTCACCAAAAAAGAAGATATTACAAAATCTACCAATAGGTGTAGTTGTGAAATGTTTTTCATTGCTGCCAACTTTGACAGCCTCTTAAGGATTGAGAAAAAAGAATTTTGCCATAAATTTTTTCCAGAGATCATCTCTATGTTGATAATCTGTGTGCAAAATTTAAAGTTTAAAAGATTTTCACAAAAAAAGATATTCGAAACTTACCAACTTGTGTAGTTGTAAGAAACAATTTCACTCAGGCCAACTTTGACACCCTCCCAAGGGCTGAAAAATTGCTTATTTGTCTTGAATTGATCTTTTGCAAGATCATCTCTATATTGATAACATGGTTGCCAAATTTCAAGTTCAAAAGATTCACACAAAAATGATATTCTAATTCTACCAAAATGTGTAGTTGTGAGAATGATTTTTTTAGCCCTTAGAATAGTGTCATTTTATGGGTAAAATTTCACATGGATGTAAAAAATCATTCTCACAACTACACATGTTGGTAGAATTAGAATATTTTTTTGGTGTGAACTTTTGAACTTAAATTTGACACACATGTTATCATCATAGAGATGATTTCATGAAAAAAAAATTCATGGTAAAATGTTTTTTTCTTAGCCTTGGAATAGTGTCAAATTGGTAGTAGTTGTGAGAATTTTTTTTCTCACAACTACACATGTTGGTAGATTCCAAATATCATTTTGTGTGTGAATCTTTTGATCTTGAAATTTGGCACACACATTAACAATATAGAGATGATCCTGCCAAAAAAAATCAAGAAAAATAGGCAATTTTCAGCCCTTGGGAGGGTGTCAAAGTTGGTAGTAGTGAAATTGTTTCTACAACTACACATGTTGGTAAATTTCTAATATACTTTTTTGTATAAATCTTTTGAACTTGAAATTTAGCACACATATTATCAATATAGAGGTGATTTCTTAAAAAGAAATTTATGGCAAAACCAAAAAAATACAGCCTTGGGAAGGTTGTCGAAATTGGCAATAGTGAAATTTTTCTCACAGCTACACATGTTGGTAGTTTGTGTATATCTTTTTTTGTGTGAATCTTTTGACCTTGAAATTTGGTATACATGTTATTAACAAAGAGATGATCTTGTAAAAAAATTTCATGATAAAAAACCAATTTTTCAGCCCTCGAGAGGGTGTCAAAGTTCTTTCACTAGGAATGCAAAAATGTCATTTTGATTGGTACCCTACATGGTATTATGATATTATAAAATTGTAATATAATTAAACGGTTCCGTAACATTCTATATTTTGAAATATGGTTGTAGATCTTCAACTTCAAATTTCAATATAATATTATTTTAAGAGTATTTTTTCAAATTTCCAAGTAGGGTAGAAACTGCACTTTAGAAGCTTCATCTTGTTAGTTTTCTCAAATGCTAAAGAAATCATTTTGAGGGTAAAAATCAAGTAGTAAGGGAAAAAAAAGCTCAAAGTGTTAACTGATACATTGTATAGGTATACCATTTTTTTGACAAACTACGTCGTATAAAAGTACAAGACAAATAATATGACGTGAACTTAACTCAATGATATGGACAAAGCCTTAATAAAGTTGCACACCAAAAAATTGGATGAAAATCATCCACTCTTCAATATGAAAAAAGGACAGTTTGACAATGTATGAAACCCAAATGATCCACAACGTCCTTACAGGGTTTAAAGGGTTAAGCTGGGTTGCCATGACCGCTATCATCAAAGAAAGCTACAGATTAGACCTACTTGTTTGTCTCCTTTGCAAAGTTTCCAGAAGCATCATTAGCACCTAGTCTAACTTGAAAAGATGACCAATATTCTGGCTCCATACATTTTCTTTGTTGCAGGACAGCATGGGCACAGCTTAGACGACAAGATGGAAACAGCTTCAGAATCAGTTTTACAAAAGCCTCCTGCATAAAGCCAATGGGCTCGAAACCTATCGAAAATATCTTACACACATCCAACAATCTGCATGCAAGATTCATCCTAGACACGAAGCAGTTTACAGTCATCAATTGAATGCTAAGACATTCGGCACTACACATGAAATGTAGGTGACAATAATGGGGAGATACAAGACATGGGAATAGTGCCTAAATATGCTGAAACCAGAGGCTTGGCATTTCCTACAAGTCCTTCAGTAAACTTGTGCTACAATCCTCGTCATCTAAAATCTGGAGCAGAGGTTCACGATCTATCTCAGGCCAAAATGCTTGAAGCTGAAATCTCAGCAGTTTTTAATATGTAGAATTGCCAATTTCTTCACAACGCGAACCTCTTCAGCTGATCAGAATTTGTATGTTGCATTGGTAAACGGAACTATTGGATACGTCGGGAAATCCGCTGGGCATTAGAGAATGTGGCAAGCGCACGTTCTACATGAGTGGGATTGTTTGATCACGTCCAGCGAAGAAACCATTTTGGGCTGCATGCCAGGAATCTCTTCCTCGATATATACAGCTCTACGATGCCTAAAAGAGGCAATCGACATTGTAGCTTCGAGACCTTTCCAACCACCCTAAAACTTGAACCTAATCTGAAAGAGACTGGCAAATTCAGAAGTCCGCAAAATCGTTCTTTACGAAGAGTACCATCCGCAATTCCCAGCAATCTAATGAGAAGCTACAGCAAGGGTCAAGAAGTAACGAAAGATGAGTGGCTAGGGAAAAGATTATGATACAATTGAGATTTGTGTCACAAAGGCAATGTGTCGCCTAAACTCCGAATTTTGCCTTCCGTAAATGCTCGAACACGGAGACAAGTGAAGCTCATGCGATTTCTAAGCTAGCAAATTTCTAGTGTCGATGAAAAACCATCGCCAATTCTGTTAAACCCTAAACCCTAGAACTTAATGTTCTCTGTGTGACGTCCATCTCAGTCAACGAAGCATCAAGAGAGATGAAGAAACCAACGGCGAAGGTCTAACATGGCCACCGAAGTAGTTTTGCATTACTGCTGGAGCTGGTGTACTTTTATTAATAATTAACTTCTGTTCATGTTGCATCGCAATCGTTCACCATGAAGGGTTCCTTGAGATGTGAAGAGATGTGAAGAGACGCCACCTTCTTGATGAGTTGTCCATAGTTGCCAATTCACAATTCCAATGAGCAAGTTTGTCCGAAACTTGTCACCAATTGGGCTCATGGTAGGCTCGGTGATGATTGTAGGGTTCCGCTTCCTGGAGCATGCATCGTATCATAGTGCAAAAGCTCTGTTGCATGGTCAGATGCGGAACACAAGTTTTTGGTGCCGGTGGGAGTGGCAGCTCTCGTTTGTGCAGCCTCACTCATTTACCAAAAGCTCACGGTGAGGCATGTCACAACTGGTACAGATCCAATTGGAGTTCAAGGCCGGCATGAATGAACAAGATGAACACCCCCCCTGAGGCACTCTACGTGATGGGAGGGATTCTCCCTCTCGTCGCTTTGGTGTGCTTTCTCTACAAACAATCTCTAGCTCCGAGAGTTTGCCGCCCTTGCCGCCTTCGCAACGAATGATCTCCAAGGTACAATTTTGTCACGAATGTTACTACTATCTTCACATGCTAGGGATCATGTTGCGTTCAGAACTCAATAGTGTTTGATACTTTGAGAAAACCCAAATTGAGCCTCATGTACATTTAAGAAGTTTCAGTATTACATCATATGTTGCTTTTCGATTTGTCCAAACTAAGTATTTACTGATCAACACATGCAATGCATGTTCTTCATTGAACGTGGTGGCATATAATCTGGTCCCATTATAATTCTACTTTTCAAAATATGAGCGATTTGATTTGTGAATCTCAAAACCAAACCTAGAAATACGTGTTCTAATTCTGAAACCCAAGCTCTCCACTTGCAGAGTCATGCACAAAATGCATACATAGAAAGACGAAATCCTCACCTCCCGAACCTCGACACAAATGAGAAGTCAGGCGCATTACAATGCACCAACTGAATGAGAAATTCGGATGATCCACGCCCAGCAGTTTCCGATTCCAAAAGGAACAACGCTGATGGAGAAGGAGACGAAGCTAAGAATGGGTTTCACAGCATTGATCAGGCAAGAACAGAATGTGTAGAAACCAGACAAAATGGAGGAAAATTGGTTGAAAAGCCTACCAAAAAACCTGATTCAAGTTAGTGAGAACAAAGAAGCGACCTCAAATAACCCTCAAAAGATAGCCTGAAACAATGTGACCAAGCAAAGGCACGAGGTATATTGATTTGTCCCATTAGTGAGTGGGTTTAGCATCACTTGAAAACTTATTAATACATTTGTGAAAATTAGTACAATATAGTAATATTTCAACCTACACTAATTCAAAATAATGGGACTTTGATAAACTAGTGTCATATGTACTACTTAGAGAAATTAGTGTAGTGGAATCCATGATGGAGTCCTCTCGGAGTTTCTGGAAGCGCTTTTGGAAAGGGAGCAGCGATCAACGCAATAGCATCGGGATGATGAACCGGTGGATGGCCAAGAAGAACTATGAATCCAAGAAACAACAAATTACCACAATTATGGTAAACCCTTCTCCCTTGAAGAAAGAGAAGCTGCCTATAGAAGCTGTGGAGCGAGTGCTAGTGCACTTGCCCCTCCCGGAGCTTGTCCGTGCCCGGTGTGTCTGCAAGAGATGGCGCACCTTCATTGCCTCCCCGCGGTTCTTGACTAAACGAGCTCAAATTCCTACCTTGGCAAATTTGGCCTACTTTCCTATGGTGTTCTCCCAAAGCTATGGCCGCAAGTGCTATGCTTTCGATTTTGCTAACTATAGGTGGCAACGCCTTGCGCCCTTGGACTTTGTTCCTTATAAAGTGGCCTATGTCGCTGGCGCAGGTGGACTCTTGTGTCTCCGCAATTGCTTCGAACTACTTGTGGTAAGCAATTTTATCTCCCTTTGTTAGACCTCCACCATTAGACTAATATTCAAGGTAAGTCATTCGAGTATAGCTACAATCTAATCCTTTAGAGGGCTGAGGACAAGTCAATTTTATTTTCGTATACACATGCAGAAATTATATTCACAATAAAAAGGAGTACAATCATACTTTTATCACAAAGTTTGAAGTAGTTATTAATTTAAGAAATGATTTGCCCTAAAGCCTATAAGGTCCACTAGTACACCTTTTAAAACCGATAGAAAGTTATTCCGTAGCATTGGAAGTCATCTTGCTTATTTGAAATGAGCATAATATTCCTAAAAAGGACCCTATCTTTGATGATATTAAACCTAAAAAATAGATGATCAAACTGTGGTCACAAAGACAATCTTAAGTTGCCACTATTACATTCCCAAAAGTGTATTGTCAGTTTAAAAAAGCCCATGGTTTCATGTATTTTAAAAAAGGATAATAAAACTTCTCATTTGATTATAATCAGACCATTTTTAGAGTGGTGGAAATAGATAAGTAGATATAGTAAATTGTCTCATTTTTGTTCACAATTAGAAATATCTCTCCCTTCTTCATAGTCAAGAGTTCATAATGCAAACTTGACTTCATTGATTTGTCCTAATTCATAGTGCATGCCATACTATTTGACCATTGTTTGTATAAGTTTCCACTAAATTGATACTAGTATAGGATCGAGAGCTTAGTAATGGAATCAAGTCTACTAAGGAAACCTCTAAGTTGAATTTTGCAATGTCACAAGTATTGTATCCACACTAATAGGATAAATTTGTGTTGTCAATTCAAAACTCACCTTTTCATATTAAAGAAGGATCACTTGAGCTTGAGAAAAATAATTCATTTCAACTCATCTTTGTAAATGATTCATTTTAGTTTTTGTAAAAGAGAATCATTCAAACTTGAGCAAATTTCTTTGATGGCCATGATTTTTTGTTAGTTAGATGTGATTACTAGTCAAATGTGAACAAATTGTGATTGAACTTAGATGATTTTTCTAGAATGGCATTTGAATATTACAAGTAAAAGTTATATTAAGTGTTCAAATTAAAAACAATATTTATTCAAAATCTCATTCCTAATTTCATTGTGCTTGTGTTGAGCAGGGGAGTGCTAGAATGTGAGCATAGAATCTATGAGCCCATGAATCTAAGTAGGAGTCATTATTGTAGACACCTTTATAACAATGATAGTAGTGCGTGAATGCGGAGGTGTGAGCCTACAAGCATTGAACCTAGTTATAGGTATATACTTACAACCATTTGAAGTTGTTTATAACATAGGTATACTATAACATGAAAAGAATCTATAACATAGGTACCTATAACCATAGATGGTGTCTATAATATAGACATCTAGGATCATAGATTCTATGGTCACATGCTAGTACTCCCCTTCTTTGATTGTAGGTGTCTATATTATAAGTACCTATGTTATAGACTCTTTTCATATTATAATGTATCTCTCAAATGTTTGTAAGTAAAAAGCAAGAATTAGATTCCAGGCTTATAGGCTCACGTCTTTGTGCCTACGCGTTAGCATTGTTGATCTTGAGCATTGTGCAATGAAAGTTTGCTATAACATGCTTTGGGTAATACACTTGATTTAGAGCGATCCTTCCTTTGATATGAAAGTGACCCTCAATGACCATTCAAGCAATTAGGGGTCTTGTTAGAGGTTAATCCTAGTGGGGATGTGCAACAAATGATTTTTATATTGGCAAAACAAAAAATTTAGGGTTTTCTTGAAACTCATTTTCTGGTCTAAAACACCAATGTTTTGGTCGCCAAATGATGGATGAGAATTGCTAAAATAGCAATGGGACCATGAAAATGGAAACTAAAATGTAAAACTTCTATGCATGAGAGACTAGTGTTGACTTCTAATCTACCCCTTATGGCTCCTCAATGGATTTTATTGTGTCCCCTCAAGAGAAGAGAAATTCTATAATCCTTATATTATTCTATGAATCCCACTGATGTTGTGCAGGTGTGCAACCCTATGACCCGTCAATGGAGGCACCTCCCCCGCTCCTCCGGGCAACTCTGCGTGGGCCAGAGCCTCATCCACATGGTTTCATCCAACATGTTTTCATCCAACCCCAGCCGCCCCCACTACAAAATCATCACCATCTCCGCAGGCACATCCAAAACTGAGGTTTACGACAGCTCCTCCTCGACCTGGACCGTCACCTCCCCCAGCCTCCCGCCCGGCGTCACCTGCATCCGCGGCCGCACGGCTGCGTTCTGCCACGGCTTCCTCTACTGCATCATCGACGAAGGCGTCGCCTCCAAGCTCAGCGGCGTCATCGCTTACGACTTCCACCTCGCGGTCTGGAGCTCCATGCTCATCGCGCTCCCCTCCGGCTTCGGGGAAGCTCGCTCTTCCAACTCTTTGCAGCCGGGCAGCTTGGCGGCCTCGCTCGTCGAGTGCCGGGGGCACGTGATGCTGGTGGCGGAGAAGATGCAGCTCGGGGTGACTCTTGTTTTCATATTTGAGCTGCAGCTCATGAATATCACATGGGTGGAAGTCGCCTCGCTGCCGCAGGAGGGAGGGGGAGAGTTCGAGAGCTTCAAGCAAGGGTTGAGGTGTGATGGAGTGGTGGTGCATGGGAGCTTGATTTGCTTGACGAGTCAGAGTGGGGACATGGCGGTGTTGGACTTGGAGACGGGGAGGTGGGGGAGGTTGCCGGAGTGTCCGCTCGCGGTCGGGAAGGCGGTGGAGGGGATGGATGTCGCGGTGTTTCCGTTTCTGCCCTCGCTGGATGCGCAAGTGTGACAGGGGAAAGTAAGAAAACCTAAAATGGAACACTGCGCGAAATGGGAACGCCTGGATCAGGGGTAGAAAGGATGCACACGATCTGCAGAGTTATCTGTACCTTGTTAAGTAAGAGCAGAGTCACTGGTACTGGGATGCACATAATGGATTAGGACTTAAAGAATGGCACATAATCTGCAGAATTGTCAACCTCTTTCAATGTAAGGGCAGAGTCACGAGTGCTGGAATGCCCACCCTGGTTATGCCAAGCTTTCTTTTGAGAGCGCTAAATCAACCCTAATTTGGCAGTCTGCAACAATGCAGGTGTGTTTTGGAAGAGTAGTGGCCATGCTCTAACCAATTTAAGATTTAAGATGATGTGTTAATTGGAGCAACTTATGGGATTTGAAGCATGGAGGGGTTATGAACCCTAAAAGGGCATCGAACCTCCTTGGGCACATTCTCTTCTAAGGTTAATATAATAATCTAAGATTAACTTAGTGAACCATTGCTTAGGTTCTCCACGCTTCATTTTTATCCCCCTATTTGCTCATGTCACAGACTAGCAGTATTTGCTATAATCCCGTGCAACCATTTGGCAACGTGCTCTAGTGTGCAAGCAGGCAAGTAAAGATATGGCAATGAGCAATTACAACCTTTATTCTCTTCTATTGCTACAATGATAGAAGTTGGAGTCGCAGTAACGACATCATCGAGGTTTGATAACTTGAAATCAACTCTGATTACGATGCCCGCATTTCTGCATACTTAGACTTCTTCAATGTCACATCCGAAACGCTCAAAATGAGCATGACGTTACTAGAATGCTGTAACATTGCGACAATCGAACAGTGTCGCATGTCAAAAGACATTCAAGACGTAAGAAGTGAGTTTCTGGACTGGATATGGCCATTCTCTAAGATTGGGTGATAAAATGGAGGACAATAAGTGGTATGGAAATAATATACACAAGGATCTTATTTAACATGGAATGCTTTTTCTCTGAACTGCAAAACCGGTACAAAAGGACCAGCAAACATGTACTGTACAACTAATAACTTTCATAGACAATTCGAGCAGTACGGAATTCTTCGAAAAATGCGGGTTGTCGTTCGAAACCGCAAAAACGTGGGGCGAGAGAGGCTCGAACTCTCGACCTCAGGATTTCTCTTAGCTATGAGACCTACGCGCTAGCCAACTGCGCCACCGCCCCGCCTCTGCATGTCCAACTGCATTCCTCAATCATATTTAGTACAGCACTGGACTCGCATCTCCTCCTGCATGCATGCATATCCGCATTCCGCAAGCACCCAATCTTGAGGCGACAAAGCCGGTCCCCAATTCCAGTCTCGCACCCATCCACCTGGAGATTCCTCCACGCGGAGTTTTTCAAGTGGCCCCCTTCTTAAACTCCTTATCTGCTCACCTGACCCCATTCAAACGTCGACCTGCAGACGAGCTCGTCCGGTCGCCCCTGGCACGCACGCAGAACGCTCCCTCTCTTAGCTAGATTGGGCAGTCACCGCAATGCTGCTCAATCCGCGCACTTCGGAGATGGAGCTTTGACTCCTGCACTCCATTTGGGTTCTCCGCGTGTTGGGTTGCAAGCGTAGACGATTAGATTCTCCGGAGAGAGAAATAGTTCTGGAAACCGATCCAGAGCTCGGGCAGGGGAAGTGTCGGTGGAGATTTGGTGTAAAATTCGCGGTGTGGGTGCGTTTGGGAAGTGGATAAGCTGCATTTCGTCTTTGTAGGTGGTTGCGTTGGATAGCAGCTGCAGAGATGGTGGTCGCCGGAGTGCTGCAAGCGTCGCTGGCGACCGCTACGACGAGTCGGCAAGGAGGAGCTGCTGCTGTTGGTGGGGGTCGCAAGGAAGGACTCGGGTGCAGGCAACAGCACGTGTGTGTGGGGAACGCTCGTCGGACGTGCTCCATCCGCGCTTCGTTCCCAAATGGGAATTCCAAGGTATGCTACTATCCTACACTCTGTTCTCAATTCAGGGTCCTCAAACCTTGTTTTCAATTTATAGCGCAACGGGAGCATTTTCTTTTGTTTCATGGCGGCCGCTTTCATCTGCATTAGGGGGTCTTAGCTTAGTGTTTATTACTTCACGCCGTTGGTTTTAGTTTTTACCTCACGCGGCGCCATTCCCGTCAGTTCTGCGGCGAATTTGAAGTATTTGGGAGCTAATAGCCGGTGTAATTCTTCAGCTGAGCAAAAGGAAGATTGGATAGCATTCTGAAGCATTCGTATTGGGTGTGTTTTAATGATTCACAAATTCGAGCGATGTACGCTGAATGTGAATTCTGGGCTTTCGGTGTGGTCGAGGTGTGACCTAATATGAAAACGTGAGGTGAATTGCTGCCTGCTCACTTATGTGGCTCGAACATGCGCTTACAGGGTTTCCTTGTTTTCTCTCTTTGTTTTCAGGATGACGAAGGTTTGACTTCCAATGCATTCACGAATATGCTCCAGAACTGCGCCACCTGCGTGGCCGTCACAGCTGCATTGCTCATGCCCTTGTCTGCACCAGCCGCCGATGCCACCTTCCAACGAGGCCCTGCTATCTCCGAATTAAGCGCTTTGATTTCAGGTCCGCCTATCAAGGACGCGCAAGCTTTGCTCCGATATGCCCTCCCCATCCACAACAATGCTATCAAGGAGGTCCAGAAATCGCTCGAAGAGATTACGGAGGAGATGAAAGTGCCTGGCGAGAAGGCGATTGGCGGAGTAGAACGGGTATTGTTGCTCTGCAATTCCTCATCTATATTTGAAATCTGAATGGATTTTTTCATCTGGAGTTGGCTCAAATTGGCTTGTGATGGTCTTCGATTGGCGCTGCTTCCACACTGACGAAGAAACAGTTGTAAGGGATTGTGCAGACTGTGCGACAGGCTGCACGGGTTTTCAACCAGAACAAGGCCCAAATCCTTGCCGACGTTGCCGACAACAAGAAGCAGGAGGCAGAGCAGGCGCTCAATGCTTTGAGCGAGGGACTGATAGACTACGAGAAGCAGTTGGAGGTCAAGGACCGGTCGATTGTTTTCCCGAAGCAGAAGGAGCTTCTTGCTCTGGTAGGCGAGTAAGTGTTGTTCCTGGATTTCAAACAACCCTGAATGACCAAGAGTCCCAAATATTTTTGTAGCACTTTTGACTAGGTCATATGAAGATTTTCTTTCATCCAATTTTTTTTAGGTTTTACCAACACGTGCATTGTTCTTCATTGATTCTAGCGATATCGAAGTTGACCCCATCGCAATCATATTTTTCACAACATGATCAACGAAATTGTTCATTTTCAAAACCTTGAACGCCTAGCCCTGTAGATGTTCTTCACTGATTCTATCATTTGCCCCATCTTAATCATATTTTTCACAATTGGATCAACTGAGTTGGTCATTTTCAAAACCTTGAACCCTTGGTCCACTAGATGTTGAATAGGCTGCACTTGGAGATGGAGCCCTGGAACAGTCAATACTATCACGCTTGGGTCGTTTTTTCAAGAAAATTTTGAGACTGATCGTGCAATGTTGATGTGACGCACTCCTTTTTAGCTCATTGTTTCTATTTGCGCAGTGTTGAGGAGGCCATGGTTGCCAAATTCCCATACGAAATCCCGCAGGAGTTTGCTAACAAACCACTTCTCAAGGGCCGAGCCTCTCTCGAGATGAAAGTCAACGTGAAAGACAACCCTAATGTCCAAGAAGCGGTTCTCCAAATCGTTGTGGATGGATACAATGCCCCAGTCACTGCTGGTAACTTCGTAGACCTCGTCCAACGCAAGTTTTACGACGGCATGGAAATTCAAAGATGTGAGATTGGTTCTCTTAAACCCTAAACTGCGCTTCATGTGTTCTTGCGGAGTTTTGCGTAGGTCATATGGAGGCTTTCTTTTGCCAAGTTTTAATTTTCTTTTCAAACCAATTCGTGTAATGCTCTTCCCTGCTTCTGGTGATATAAAATGTGGCCTCATTTCAACAATGTTTCTCACACTATGTTGGTCATTTCCAAACCCTGAATCCTCGGTCCTTTTGGTAGGTTCATTAATATGGCAGCTTGACTATTGCAATTTGAATAAATGAAGTTGTTGCTCTTCCTCTCTGTTTTTGTTTCAGCTGATGGCTTTGTGGTACAAACTGGCGACCCTGAGGGGCCTGCTGAAGGTTTTGTGGATCCTTCCACGGGCGAACTCCGGAAAGTTCCACTGGAGATCATGGTGGACGGTGAGAAGGCTCCCATTTACAGTGCCACTCTGGAGGTATGCGACTTGTGACTGAGTTCTCTTGAAACTTAATGCATTTGTCATTGTGCAAGACCAAGTTCTCCAGTTTTTGTGCAATGGTGAGTACTGTGAACTGCATCTTGCTGGTCCAAGGAACATGGATTTTGTTTATTTTTCTTTTTTGATTGAAAGCAATTTCCTCTTGTTGACGGGTTCGCCTTTGTTGTTCCAGGAGCTTGGTATGTACAAGTCAAGAACTACATTGCCATTCAATGCATTCGGAACCATGGCAATGGCACGAGAGGTAAGATACGCATGGCCCTTCGTCTTTGGTCATACAGCTTCATTAATAACACGGACACTTACACGGGCTCTCTTGAAAAAGTGCATACTTTGACGTAAGTCCATGAAAGATTAAACTTAAGTGGACTACATAGAGGGGCTTGTTTTTTTGGTGTGAGGGGTTGGAATTGGTAGATGTAGATGGGTGAGGTATTGAAACGGTTTGAACCCATACATGAATTTTGAGGCCTTAGACTCATTTATATATTTAGTTAGCACTGGGTGTGAATGTCCCATTGGTCCTCTGCCCGGTGTTCCGAGTTTTTGGTGTTTTGTCTACTCTAGTCCAATGTTGCCCTAGCTACCTTACAATCCATAGACTTTTGGTTATCTAAATTACAATGAAGTAAAATACTTTCCTGAAGATTACATGTGATGGTATTGTTTTGTTTTTGTTTTTGTTTTGCAGGAATTTGACAATGATTCAGGATCCAGCCAAGTTTTTTGGCTGCTAAAGGAGAGTGAATTGACTCCCAGCAGCGCGAACATCCTGGACGGCCGCTACACAGTGTTTGGTTATGTGACCGAGAACCAAGACTTGCTTGCTGATCTCAAGGTCGGTGACGTTATTGAAAGCGTTCGTGTGGTTAATGGCTTGAATAACTTAGTGAACCCGAGTTACAAGTAGGTGCATTTTGAGACCCTTTTGTAATTGTAAACCCATTTTTGATTAGATTATAGAGTCATTCTTCTGTCTACCTGACTTCTTTATTGATGTTCATCTCTTCTTTTATATATGCCGTGGTGAAGAGTTGTGAAGTTGTGATGATTTTGTTGTAAATGAAGCACGAAACACCACAAAGCATAGATTCTTGGTTGATTGAATTATGATGGAATGATGTAATTCTATTGTAGTTTGTATTATTGTGTTGCTATCTCTTGATTTTTGGGACTATAGGGTTGTTGAGAGTATGTTGTGAAAAGGTTGATGAGGATAGCTGCACTCCTAGACCTCTTGATATCACTTTCTCCATGGATACATCCCAAAGTTCTCTCACTGAACCCTTGGAATTTGATGTATACACTTGAAATGTTCACCACTTCACCTAGTACTTTCGCTCTTGCACCATCTTGGCTTGCAAGAAAATGTATATAAATGTGAGACACATTAAAAAAATCAATTACAAGTCGGCAATAAGTGTTGTGAACATATTAAAAAAATCACTTACATGTCGGCAATGGGTGCAACATATTATATGGCTATGGTGATAACACTTTTTCTCTCTTGCCACACAATAATGACAACTCTAGAAAGGAACCTACTGTAGGAAGTTGGATTCCATAAAATATGAAACTTAATTCTTTGGTAGCCCGCCAAGATTCTGTAAATATGTAAATTCGTCTAAGGATTTTGACCATCACTTAAAACTTTGGCACTTTGGCATTGCCAATTTAGTCTAAAGCATCACAACTTCTGAAAATACGTCTTTCAGAGTAAAGACATTCGATGCTTACCACATTCAAGTGTGCAAAACAAATGGGAAAAGCAGGCTGAGGGGCTCGGTGTGATGGTGAAACTTTTTCGAACATTGGGCCATTCTGCAACTTGAACTGCTTGAACATTCGAATGGTGATAAACTCTGAGCACGCATGACTGAAAGCGCTGCAGCCTGAGCATGCGTCAGAACTTGCACTGCCATCTGGGATTGATCGAACCTCTGAATTGGTACCGTACGTGAAGCTAGATGACGACGAACTGGCGCCGCGCTCAACATGCACACAATTTGAAAGTGTGACCTTCCGAACCTTAAAGCTGTTCCAAACCTAGTTTTAGAGCTTGAGTGTTCCAATTAAGGCTGTTAGAATGGCTTCAATATAACAAAACTTGCGTTGATTTTCAAATGGAGAAAGTTATCACCAAGAAGGAGTCTACAAACTCTTTGAAGGCACCAACAAACAATGGGATGAAGTTTGTTCTATACCCTTGGATTTGTTTGACAAGTTGTTTGAAACCCATGATCCAAGCCCACCACAGAATGAATCTGATATTTTTCTGGAAACATACGTGCAAGCCTCGTTTTGTGATGAGTATGTGTTGATCAGCGTTTTTCTCCAAGATTACTTTGTGGTTGATTCGGGCTGTGACGGGTATAAAATATGGTTTGAGGGCACCTTGGTGCCAAGCAGGTTTGCTTTGCTCAACCTCGAGAATGAAAAAATGGGAGCTTCTGGATTTCCCTATCAGCAAGGATCATCGGAGAATGGAATTGGGAGTTGAGGATTGCGGCTTTGCTTATCGTGATAGGAAGAGGGTGGGGGAGTGGATAAAGGAGATGATAGAGGACAAGTTAAAGGTAAGCAAGAACATGAAGAATTGAGGAGGAAGCAAGGCTGAAGTTGAGCAAGGACACGGTCTCCACTTTGAGGGCTATCAGATTCAGTGGTCGAGGATACCTGAGAAATGCAATATTCCATGTCTACGGAGTGCAATGCGGGGAATCTGAGGTGCTATCTACGGTGCATGGCCACCTTGAGCATCAACAATTCGGATCTTCAGGTTTTGAGCGAACAAGGAGCGACGAGCTATCATATAAGTAGGGACACGCACCATTTCAGGCATGTGGGATCGCACTTCGAAGGGAGTCTATTCCTCGAGTGTGGGTGGAATCCACACTGCTTGAATTGCTACACCAGAGAGAGAGAATCAACTCCGTTTCTTTTGTTAGAATCAGCGTTTATGAGGAGTCTGTAAACCCATGATGGATGGCCACTCCACTTCCATCTTCGACCGCAATTTCGTTCAATTGGTGAGAATCCCGACTTCGGCACTTGAAACGTACGTAGATTTATATCAGTGCCAAATTGAACGAGTTGACAATCTTTGTGCACGTTGGAGTTTTTGATCTGAAGCAAGCATAGGAGAAAAGAAACCAAGAAACCAAGCAGACAAGCAAGGAAGCAAGGAAGTCGGAGTCTAATCCTTCGAGGACGTGGGTGGAATGTTATCGCCACATTCACCAACACCGTAATTAAAGAAAGGAAGACGGGAATGCTGGACTCTGTTCTTGGCGAAGCCCCGACCGCCTTTGGTGAGCGTGCTGGTGGCTATCCTGCTGTTTCTTACAGCCGCAGACTTTGGCTTACAGCATTTCCACCCAAAAGGAAGAGTGAGGGCTGATTGATTTCCAAGCTTGCTGGCTGCGACAAATGGACTTTGCCGTAGGCAAGCCAGTAGAGTTTGGTAAAGACAGCATCAAAGCAACCACGACCTAGCTATTGTTCAAGCTGATTTGATCGGTGGTAGCTAGAGATCCTATCACCATTCACCAAGTGGTCTCATGTATGTATCATGGAGAGGCTTGAAGTGGATGGAAGTAGAAAAGACATCAACTAATGCTACAAAAAGTAGAGGTATGACTTGGACATATATTATGAAATCGATTTTGCAATAGATCACTTGTACAATCCAAGGTTTTGTTGGGTACAATTAGTTTTGTAAGTAAAAGCATATGGAGTATTATGTAACATGGTAAAACACTGCGCACCGTGGACCAAATCATCCTGTCATGCACGTGCGTGAGCGCAGCCTCAGCGTATTGGCTTGCCGTTATGTGGACGAAGTCATTAGTGGGAAGTTGGTAAAGACATGGTACATTCTTGCGACTATGGCCTTATGATTTGAGTCATTATTGCATGTTCATTATTTGAGTTTTTTGGGTGTTCACTTGCAAATGATACCTTCCAGTAACCAGGTATTGTGTAACTGTTTTGGCTGATACGGATGTTTCGTGTGGGTTGCTGGTGTGCATATGCAGATAAGAACCTTCAATATTTCCTTGGTTGTTCATGGAACCTGTGCTGAGAACTGCTGAGGACAACAATTTGAAGAATGGACGTATTAAAGCTGCGACATGGGATTAATTTTCATCTCCTATGAGCTTTTACAGGAACCAAGAGCTGTTATTCAGAATTCAATGAATTCAATGTGTTTTAGTTTTTAAGATCCCCTTTCTGGAGACTTTGCGACAGTTTTGGTGGTTTTCTCAGATTTTGATTGATCCTTATCAATTGATAATGTTGATGATTTATTGTTTCTTTGGCAGGGAGAAAATCATCCTTATGTTGCTGCCAAAGAAGGGGGAATCTTTCGATCTATTCAAAGTCCCCGAGATATTACTACTTCCACTATTATAAGTCACATACTTGCAAATCATGAAGTTTACAAGGTACTTAAATGGCTTTTTCTGTTGGGAATGATTTCGGTTGGCTGCTTTGAGAAAGCTGAGTTATGAATGACTTAGGTAGCTGCACCTAATTGCGTCTCGTTTTTAAAACCGACCTCTACAGATTCTTGCGTAAAAGAAGAGACTCTATTCATGGGAGCTGAGGGTTGACACTGAGGTTCACATCAAAGGAAAGATGGCCCATTTGCATTCCTTAACGACTCTTCCAACGTTGGAAGATGTCACTTGCATTCTTAAATGACTTCCAGCATTAGGAGTGGAGGAGGTGGTTCACAGCTTTCAACGTTGTTTGTAAAATGATTACTAGCTTCATTATGGACATTAATTTTTTGCCACCCATATTTTGATTAGGATTACATGGTGGAAATGTTGAAGTGGTGATTAATACTTCTCATGAACTAGGCTATGATTACCGGTAATTCAAATTTCGTAACATTTTGCGCCGGATCATTGGTCAAAGATTGATGCACAAGCATGTGATTTGCTACGAAGCTGGTTTGGGGAGTGAGTGGAATTCTCGCATGTTGTGTGGTTGCAGTGATTTTGACTGAAATTTCAGCAAATAAATTAGAAATCTTCAGATATATGTTAGGTATTCCCCAATAAATAAATCCGAGGTTTCTTGGAAATGGTTAGATTAGTACGTGAGTTGCTCCTACTTCTAGGGGATTGCGTAGTTACTGTAGCTTTTGGTCAACCCCATTAGACGTGAAAGACTAGAAGTTGACAGTGAAGTGGCGCAAGTTGAAAACAGGTAATGAGATCAACAAATTTCTCCCTTTTTTGGAACTGCCCTAGTGCTATTAATTTGAATCAGTCTTCTAGCAATGCTAGTGCAAGGAAGTCCAGTGTTGTCTTCTGTATTCAATTCCGACAATGTCTTGTGATCCAACTCTAAAAAATTCTCAACAAGAGATTTGTTAAGAGCAAGTTTAGTCATTAGAGAAAAAAGTAGCCCTCTGGAGGGCTGCTCTAGATTGACTGGCCAAGCTATTTCAAGCTTGGCCTATCAATCTCAAAAGTCCCTCGAGGAGCAGTCAGCTTGGTTGACTGCTCCCCGAAACAGTCAGATTTTGTACTTTTATTTTTATTTATTTTTATTTAATATTTTTTTAAGATTATTGATTTTTTAATTTTTTTTAATTAATTTTTTATTAAAAAATTTGGATTCTTGCGCTACTGTCATTGTAGTTTTAGCTGCATAGAAACAGGGGAAAAAACAAATTTTCAGCTCCAAAAAATACTACTTCAAGGTCCTTCGAAGGGCTGTGGACCAGCTCTCCAGAGGCCTGAAATCTTCTCTAATGATAATTGTAGATTGATTTCTTCACCTTTGGTTGGTTTGAGGTTGCGCTGTGATTTCCTTTCCTTGAGGGATTGAATTTCTATATAGACTTTGGAGTGTGGTATCTGTGGATTCTTTTGCTTTAAGGCATTCAAACGAGCTTCAATAGTTGTTGATCAAGTTGTGGATAGCCAATTTCGAATTTAATTTGGGACAAGTATCTTTGGAAACCTTGGATTTATTTTGGGACGAAGAGAATATTAAATTAAAATATTGTGGGATTTAGTTCAAAGCCAACAATGTATGCATACATCCATTTTCTTAGTTGGATGTTGTATGTAAAACTTGACTCTAGAAAGATGTGGCCTACAATCATCAAAATACTCTAGTTAATAGTGAAGTAATTCATGAGACCTTTGAGGTCCACAACATCCTTCTATGGTTAACTTCTAAATGCCGCCAAGGTCTTTTTTGAGCTTCTTGAAATTGATTTTAAGTTGAACAAAAAGCCAACATTTTGATAGGTTTTATCAAAAAAGTCACTTACGGTTGGAAAGATTAAAATGTTTGATCATGAGGGTATTAAAAATGTGAAAGTAATTTGAAGCCCTTCAATCCTCTTTTTTATGTCAAAATCTAAAATGGAGGTCAATAAGAAAATAATGAGGTTTAAAGACATAACATGCTTATTAACCCCAATCAATTTATGGCTTCTCAAAATCTATTCTATAATTTTCTTAAATGAATTTCTAATGTGATTTTTTCTTCCAGATCTAGTGTATTTGGGGCTTATTTTGGGAGCCCTCAATACTAGAAAATCAAGATTTATAATGGACACGCTTGCACAAAATCTTGAATAGAAAAATTACAATCATTCATTTTCAAATCATATTTTTCATGCCAAAACTAGACTTCAAAAAATATTCTAAATTAAATCACTAATAACACCTCCCGTCCGATTGGGCGGAATCCGTTTGACGGCCTTGACTACACTCCGCTATTGACCATCCGCCTTGACTGCGGTCCATTTGTCGAATAGGGCGGACAAGAGGTGGACAACAAAGCGGACATAGATGGCTGTAGGTTCTTGACAATATTGTAGGGTTTCTTAAACTAACTTTTAACCCCTAAAGAACCATTGTCCCTTTGGGGGACAAATGCATTTTCGGGCAGGTACCTACGGGCTGAAATATTCTTCTGATTTTTTGAAACTTTTTTTGGAGGTAGAAAAGCTGATTAGCTTCATGGGAATATAATTTTTTTCACAATCGGTGCTTGGGAACAAAAGTTATGACCAAATAAGCTCAAAATAAGGGATGGCGGGCAGCAAAAAAAAATTGCAATTTTTTTTAATTTTTTTTTAAGTATTTTTTTTCTCATAGATTGTATTTTTGTATATCTAGAAAGCTTTGATTCATTTCATTTGGATTTTGTATGAGAAAATTATGGACATTCTTGTTTTTTGGGTAGTTAGAGCATCTTTTTGAAAAAAATAACTTGTAGATTCATTTTTGAATGCAATTTTTCAAATTTTTCAAAATTTTTTTTTTAATGGTTTAGTTTACTTGCTAGAACAATCTCACCATTGGGATGAGTGCATTTTAATCCCACCTAAAATATACGAATATTTTAGATTTTCTTTCTATCTCGTACCTACTTCTGTTAACAATTTTTTTAATAATGAAAATTAAGTTTTTTTGAACTTTTTTTTTTGGCTAGATTCTCAGCTCAATTCTCCAGTATAAACATTAAAAGCTCAAAACTCTGTAGTGCAAAAGAATAAAGTTAAAAATGTTCAAAGTCAAAAAATCTAGTCCCACAATGTGCTAAAAAACTTGTTTTTTTCACTTTAAACGCAGATATCTTGCAATCTGTGCGGTCAAAAATTCTGAAATTTTTCCACACACTCTCATACTAGTTAGGTGTAAAATCCTATGGTTAGATGTGGAAAAAAAACATTTTTCAAATTTTTTTACTTTTTGCTATAGAAATGGCAATTTTAAGTGTTTTTTGGCAGAAAAAGGGCCTCGGTCCTTTAGGGGTTAAATTCAAAATTTTAACAATGAAGGCTTTTGAAAAGAGACTGAAGGAGCTGGAAGCATTTTTACTCAAGTTCCAAGGCCAAGCTTAGCTTTGAGCCTAGCCCCAAGCCGAGCTTCAAGCCAAGGTTGTTGATTTGGAGGAGCAAAACACAGCATTTAAACTTCAAATTGACACACATCAACTTGAAATCAAGTCATTTCCTAATTGTTGGCGAATGCAGAGTCGCAGTACAACACTCGAAGAAGGATCCTTGTCCAAGAGGCTTGGAAGCAGCTCTTGATGAAGTTAGTTATTCAAAGTGCGTCAAGTATAAAACTAGAGTTTGATGTTCAATTTTTGGCACTGTTGTCAAACTATCCTTATTCTTTGACATCTCCGACAGAGGTACGAGAAACGACAAGAAAGGTAGAGTAGGGAGTCAAATGGGAGGATTTTGTGAAGAATCTTTCCTCATCAATAAAGTTTACATCAGGTGCTACTGAAGATATACTTCAACTGATGGGCACTACTTTGATCACAGCGGTTCATACTGCAGATAGCAATGTTGAAATGGCGCATTTTGTGAACAATATCCGAAACAACTCTCTAAAGACCACATGGGAAGCTTTCTTCACCTATGTTTATGACAAAAATTTGGAGCATGTTGAATTTAAAGAATGTACTTTGGATATATTTGGCAATCTTCATATTATAGCTTGAAGAACAATCTTTGCTTTTTAGGTTATTATGTTTGCTCTTAGCATCAAGAAGGCGGACCATCGTGGTCGGGGCGGTTAATGGCGGAATACAGTCAATAGCGGAATGTGGCAGACAGTAAATGCGACCGCGGTCCGTCCGTCCGTCAAATCTAGTAGACGGACTGCCGAACGGGCGGCGAATGACAACGCGGCCGCAATGGACAAACAAGGGCGGGTAGGTCGGACGGGTAATTTTAAAAAGAAACCCAATAAAAACCCAAAAATACAAATGTCACGAGACATCCTGGGGGTAGCGGACGCTGGACGTCCAAACATTTGGACAACCCTGCTAGGCAGGTCCACTGGAGAATATTGCTTATTTGACCTAAGATTTTGGGCTATTATGGTAATAATTTGGTAAAGCTTATTTAACTTTAAAATTTTGTCAACCCTAGAATTTGGTGCATTAGGCAATTAGGGATTAAAGTAGTTACAAATCTTTATTTGGAGAATTGAAAATAATGGAGTTGCAATACTAACATTGTTTAACAAAGATGGAGAGTGTAAACAAGTAGAATATCCTATATTTGACAAATGTTGAAAATTCAAATAAGTCATGAGTGGAGGAAATCAACAATTAATAATTTAATACAATCAAGAAGAAATCAAAGATATTGGTTCTAAGTTGAGCCATTTGAGTCAATTAAATTTATTTTTTCTATATAGACTCTTAGCAACTAGTAGGTTTGACACATGTTGATTAAGAAATTAATAAAAAGAAAATAAGTGAATGACCAAATAAACATAAAATAGGGGTAAATTTGCACTATGTTGTTTGTTAACTCAAAGGCATTCAACTGGATTTGCAATCATTCAACAACGCACACTGAACCCATACCCTTTGGCTTTGGACTTTACTACTTTTTAATTTAACAAAATTGATGGAGAAAAAGATAATGACAAAGGATATTGTCAAGAAAGATGGAATAAAGATGCAACATTAATATTCTTGGTAACCAAATCAGTACTAATGGAAAAAGAAGTGAAATCCTCTAATCATTTGAAATCTACAAAATGCCTACTTGAATTGTGAATACTTGTGTGTACTTGCGAACACAATTTGCTTCTACTAGTAGAAGCTATGAAAATTTAACAATAAAGTAAACTTGAATTTAAAACAAATGTTTTGAAATTTGTTTGAAGGTCACAAAATGTATCATGGAAGAAAAAACCCTACCCTCTATTGAAATGATTAATTTATTGTGCAAGCTTCTAAGAATGCAAAGCTTGCCTAGAGCCAAGTACCATGAAGAGGTTTAAGATAGACCTTGTTTTCATGTTCATCCAACCCTGGCTACAAATTTATTGGGGGTCGGACCACTTCCATGTTTGTTCTTAGAATGCCAGCACATGATTAATTTGATGAACACAAGCTCCAAGAAACACTAGGCCGGCTTGCCATCTCCAATTGATAACCTCATCAAACATTTTCAATTGGTTTCCTAAATTTTTTTTTTTTTCACTCTGACTCAAGTTAGAATCCACATTTATGATCTGGAAAATATATTAAACATTCATGATTGTGCATTATGACAAGACAGGACAGTATTCAAGATTATTTAGAATTGAGTCTTTTACAGGGAAGTGACAAATGCTGTGACATTTTTGAAGGGAAACTATAGGAAAACAAGTCGGGTTGGATGAATATGAAACTGCTCATCTTTGTGCATAGGGCTTAAAGGGAAAAGAAGAGGCATTGGAGTTATTTGTAAAGTACCCAAAACTGGGGTTTATACCCCACATTTTTGTGAAAAAGCAGGTTTTGGGCAAAAAGTCAATACAAAAAGTGGGTACCAAACTTTCTTTCGCGCTCAAATCAACCAAAAAAAAGTTTGTTCCGGACTTTACCTGCGGGTTGTGGTTGCCTGTGGGGTCGTATGTTGGAGGAAATTTGTCGCAAAAAGTCCCCTCCAAACTGGTAAGGACTTTACAAATAACTCTATTGACAAAGAAAACATTAGGGAAGAGGTAGAAAAGATGCAATTGTACAACTGCATAGTGTGTACTTTTGGATATTCCCCAGTTTGCTTCTACCAAATTGCTAATAAGACCTCCAAGAATCACAACAATGAAGTAAACTTCAATTAAAGATATGGATGATTGCAAGAAACACCTGCTGATTTTGTTGTGTTTTTTAGTACTCATGCCTTTTTTTGGAGTACTTTAAAATTAGAAAAATAATTTAACTTAATTTTTTAAAATATAACCAATGTATACACTTATAAAATGAATGTAACCCTAAAGAAAAATTATAGAATAATTCTCTAAGTAGGAGAACCAGAAAAGTGCCAAATCTCAAGAAATTACATAGTTTGATATTTTTATTAGTAGAAAATAGGGGAAAAATGAAATAAATAAAATAAAAATTGGTCATTTGTTACAACAATAAAGGAGATGGTCATTCACCAAAAAACCTGCCAAAATACTTTTTTACAAGTTTCACAAAGCAAGTAGAAAGAGACTCACTTCATAGACTTCTACACAATATATAATTAATTATTCTTAAAAATACTCCGTGAATGGTAGATAAAACTGTACTAATGTATTAGAAGACCGTTCCATCCAAATTTCAGATCCAAATTCATTTCTTTGGGTACTACTTTGTTAAAAACAAAAACAAATTGGCAAATGTGATATAAAATTGGGGGCTATTTCTGGATAGTAAAAACATTTTTTTTTAATTTCAAAAAAATTAAACAATGTGCATAGTAGTCATGAGTACCTTGCCTATGAATTTTTGAGTCATTTGGAGCCTAAACACAAAAATATGGCCCAAAAAAAACAAATCAACATGCAAGGTGTGATGCAAAATAAGGACAAAAGTTATGACCAAAAAACAAATCAACATGCAAGGTGTGACACAAAATAAGGACAAAAGTAATGACCGAAAAACAAATCAACATGCAAGGTGTGACGCAAATTAGGGCAATCATTCATATTTACAATTAAAGGTGTTTGATAAAAATATAGCAATGGACAAAAAAAATCCTCCCCTCCATTTTGAATGGATTAAAAGAATTTCTACAAGTGTAAAGCGTGTCTAGAGCCAAGTAACAGAATGAGGTTTGTGCATTACATTATGCTGTATCAACAATTTGCTTCTACCAACCAGGGTTGTCTTCCCTGACAGACAAACAATATGACAGACAAAATTTGTTTGACGTCCAGTAGAGTGAATAGACCCCCTGTCTGTTTAATAAAGTCAACTTTCAATTTGACTTTCAAATAACTTTCAATTAAAGAATGATCTCTTTATAAATCTTATCATATTAAAGTTCCATTTTATTAAAGTGTCTCAATTGAATTAACACTTATTACATTTTGAATTTTGCATCATACTTGAAATGAGATTTCTATGAGCAGTCAGCTATGTAGAGGGCCTTATTAGACATGGTTAGACAGACAAATTGTCATATAATATGCGACATCAGACGTCTATCAGATGCCAAAATCCAAAATTTTGTTTGACAAGACAACCCTGCTACTAACAGGACCTTGAAGAAAACATAACAATAAAGTAAACTAGCTTGAATTCAAATTATTTTTAAAATTGGGTAGAAGGTCCCAAAATGTATTAGAAATCCTACCCTCCATTTCGAAATGATAAAATCATATTTTGAGTTCTAAGAACATTATCCGTGCACTGTACAGTCGTCCAGGGTCAAGCACCAAGACGAGGTGCAAGTACGACCATGTGTGTGCCCAAGTCGGGGCACCAGTCTTACGTACTCTGGTTACTTCTAATCAAGGGAGCGTTGTGTTGTGGGTCTCATTAGTTTATTGTCGATTGTATGCATCGGAGAAGTGGAGCTACCCCACGGGAGTCTCCACAGCGCGGAAGATGTGCACCAGGAAGAAAATAGTGGCCACGGAAACAGCAGGCTTGGACTGCAGCGGCTGCGGGAACAGCTCGAACACGCACACATCGCCTTCTTCCAGGGTGTGGTCCACCGCAAACTTGGCCCAGGCGTCGCGGTCCAGCAACGGCGTGTCATCAACGTTTTGTCTGGTCCAGTGGGTCTTGTACAGCGCCTGCTCTCGGTCTAGCAGACACACCTCCACCTTGCTCGCGCGCTCCGTTCCAGTCGCCTCCAGGATCTTCTCTGGGATGACCTGCAGGCAGGCAGGGACAATGAATTCGAACCCAAAACTGGCAACCAAACGCACAGTCATTGATTGAGAGCACAGTTTAAACCTTTCTCTGAGGGAACAAGAGGTTTAATTTATGCATGCTCCCGGTTACTTTTGAATACGTCTTCTTGGGAGATCAGGAGTCATGCGAACTAATTAGGATCGGAGTCATGACAACGATAAGCATCAATGTATTCTTACATCGTTCATTTTCTTCTCACACATATCCCTCGACATTTTTCTCATCGTACCAGTACACGAAGAATCGTAGAATGGACAACAAAGATACCGAAGACTCAACTGAAGACCCATATAATTCCTAGGCGTCACAAAGCTCCCGAAGAACGTCATACACTCGATCAATCCATTTACTGTTTCTAACAAGTAGCCGAGAAGTATTGCAACCACCGTGAAGACAAGAGCTAGAAAGATTGTGATGTGGAGATCTTATTTACCAGATGAAAGTCTTTATAGACTTGAGTATCCCGCATCACCACCAGAAACTTCTCATTCCCCAACTCAGAGGCAAACCGCTTCGCTGCCTCCTGAACCAGAAGTCTCTCCCTGTTACTCACATCACGACGTTCGCACTTCGAAACAACATCTGAGAATCGCATGCACCCTTGCTGCTGCAACAAGCGCATCGCTGGGCTGCTTCCTGAGGAAGCTCCAACCTTGTGAGAACCTGCAACCGGAGGTGCAGCTGGAGACCGACGCTTCAATGTGACTTTCTTTCGAGTGATTGGTTTCTTGACTTTCTTCATCTGCATAGCTTGATTGCATTTAAGATTCTCTATGAGCAAGAGCTCGTTCAAGGTGAGCATTTTACGCTCTTGATTGTGTTTCAGTTTCCTTCTGAGCAAGAGCTCGTTCAAGGTGAGCATTTTATGCTCTGGTTTTACGAGGGGTGGCTTCGTTGCTGGTGGGTGGCAAAAGAGAACGTGATCGTTGTCACTGTCCAGGAATATGTCATTGTTGTCTTCTGGAAGTGCTTCAGTCTCTTCATCCTCTGATGTCATATCCTCTGAGTCATTCCTGCGTGTGATTCCATCCCAATCCGTTAGCTAGGCCTCAAGTATTTGTGTTCACATTAAGAATTTAAATATATGGTCAAATTCAGGATTCTTGAATGGTCACATTAAGATTTCTTATAAATGCACAGTCATCAAGAATTATGTTATGCTCACATTTTATGTAAACACGAATGAACCTACGTTCACAACAAGAATATCCTGAATATGAAAAAAGCTGAAAAATTGATCGAATCCAGGATTACTCCCAGTTCTGAAGGCTTAAGAGACAAAACTTTACACAATCATTTGTAATTTTATACGTACAGTTAAAAAAATAAAACTGTGAGTGTACACATTAGAATCCTGTCGAAAAAGGCGACAAACTCCACACTCATTATTCATTAAAAAAACACTCAAAGTCGCAGGAATATCTCTACCTGGGATCGAAGGTCGGCACCCTCAGAGGCTCGTGTGGCAAACTGGCCTCAGGGCGATGGGATGCTTTTCTTCCATCCACCACTGGCTGGGTCCCTAACTGGGTCACTGGGAGAGGTGGATAGCTGGTGCATCTTTGGCCCAGATGGTCGAAGAACTGGACCAGTAAACGGAACCTTGACACCAGAGTAAACATTAGCTGGTAGCCTTCCTGGAGATGGTTTTCTATGAAGAATTGGCGCCAGCCTTTGCCGAAGCGCAACTTTTGGTGGGAAGGGCGTATGACCATGCTCCATGTTTGCCCTGTTGGACTCTCCAGCGTTATGCTTTCCATACCCAGAATCCTGTGGCACCTGGCGAAGTCCATCGGGATGAACTGCCACAATAGCAAACAAACTTACTAATTAATAGGGAGTGTTTGATCAATTGATCTGTGCAATATCTAGACTTGAACATTGAACATATCATATTTGAACATGAACATCAATAGTAATGGAGCCTACTTGTTGGTAGTGCCGGACTTTTCCTATGCAAATCGTGAAGGAAGCTTCTGTTCGGCGGCTACGGTCGTTCATGGCAAGTTGCAAGTCGGTTTTCCAAAACTCTTCTTCGTCAACTTCGTCCATGCTGTGAAAAATCCGCATTGTCTAGTGTTAGGGTAATAGCTATAAGTTGGAAAGTCTGTTAGAATATCTCCTTAAATCAGTTCACTAAAGCTAGGTTTGCACAAGCTATCTGTATTGTGGTCACTAAAAGCTCAAATAGCAAGATGTGAGAGCAAAGCCAGCCTGCATTAGCACACTATGCACAACAAACGCCTACGTTTTCACTCAGACATTCAACCAAATTCTGTAGTTGGATAGTCTCGGCTCCGTACCTAGAAGAGTGGTGCCGTGGTCTTCCAACGCCCATGGTTGCTTCTTTTACACCGAGGGACCTTGTTGTAACATACATCATTTATTCAGTTGCACCATTTTGCAGCAAAGCAAAGGATAGCAAAGTCCGCAAACTAAAACAAGCAATTAACTGAATTTTTTTTTCATTTATCTAGTTATAAAGCACCCTGTATGTGTAAGACATGCCTAGAATGCTTAAGCTAGCACCTGAAGCCAAACCTTTACATTGGAGTTTGACAATAACAACAATATATGCTAGCTCTCCAGCTTCCATTTGCAACAAAGTCCTTGCCAAACACTCTTCCAACAAAACATCACTGAAGTCACATAACTGATATTTCGTTAAAATGGCGGTATTCCACATACTTGGCACTTTCACGTTTAGACCGTGTGGTCTGAAATTTATACCGAGCTTAGAAATGAATAGAAAAATGGCGTATGGAATGTGGAATACCGACATTTTAACAAAATTTCCCATAAGTCGACTACAAAATTTTATGTCTTGGGAACACTCATCCGAAGGCTCTGACTACGGTAGTGAATTCACTAGTACACTTTTCGAAGAATTCCTAAATGAGGACCAAGTTCGACATGAGGTTATTGTCCCTCATTCACCCCAGCAAAATAGTGTTCCAAAAAGAGACATCCGAACTATTTTGGAGACGGTCCGGACTTGCATTCACCAGAGCAAAATCTCTACTAAATTTGGGCTGAAGCAATCCATTATTCTATCTATACTTTGAACCGTACAGTTACCAGGCCTGCTCCTTCGTAATTGGACGCCTTACGAAGCTTTCTTTGGAGTACAGTCATATGTGTCTCATCTTCGACCTTTTGATGTCCAATATACTATCACATACATGCTGTCAACAAGAAAAAAATTCACGCCAAATCTTCTCAAGGCTTGTTTATGGCCCGGTTTATGGCCCGGTTTATGGGCTACTCTGATACATCTAAGGGTTTCCGATCGCGTTTTGGACCGTGCCAAACACTGCTTTCGGTCATATCATGTGACCTTGTATGTGAGAAGCTTGGCATTTTCAGCATTGTTTCTCCTTACTTAGCTTGATTCTCGTCCTAGTCTATTCTACCCAGGAACTACAATAGTACCTTCACCTTTACCTAAGCCACCTGCAAATTAAACACTTTACCAGATCCACCTGTTGCTCATTCTTCATCAGACATTCAGACCCACCCATTGTTGACCCTAACCATGTTCCAGAACCTATGATCCTTCCCGTGCAAGACTTTCCGTCAGTCTTCCTCATCAACCACTCAGTCGACTTTCATTCGTAGCTCTTCTCCCTTACCTACAACTCGTTTACGAAATCCACCAGATAGATTTTCTCTCTCTCGATATGCCTACGGAGCATTTGTCGATTCATCTCCTATCTCACGAACGCATCAGGAAGCTATTGCATCATCCCATGCAGTTGAATGGAACACTTCTATGCTTGATGACATTAATAGCCTTCATCTCTTGTTAACAATACCTGGCGTTTAGAATCCCTTCCCTCAGGACGGAAAGCCATTAAATGCAAATGGATTTTCAGTTATAAGACAAAGCCTGACGGATCTCTGGAAGATACAAAGCTCGCTCAGCTGCTAAGGGGTTGTTCCCCAAAGCCAGGAATTGATTTGACAGACACCTACAACCCTGTTGTACGTTACGACAACATCCGAGTTATTCTCGCTATTTGTGTAGCACTAGATTTCGACATTAGTTCAATTTGATATTAAAACAGACTTCTTATATGTCATCCCCATCGTCGGGTACAAACACAAAATGTTCAGAGATTGTACTTCAAACCACATCCCGTACTTACCCTTTAATTTCTGGCTTAATCCGTGCGTCGAAAGTCCTTCACTCCTTCCAGCAAGTAGTCTTGAGAATAGCCCGAGAACCTGGTACTCTCCTCCTGAAATTAAATAAACACCTGCATTTGCAACCACAAGGCCGGCATGAGAGTTGCAAGTTGAAATCTAAGTAATGCAAGTTGAGTGAAGGAAGATAGGCTAGATGTGGAAGAAGAGAGTGAACTTGAGGCCGGACAGAAGAAAACAGTCCCAAGAATAACACAGAATTGGCATACATACTAACAACACTAAAAACTGTCCCAACTCTTCAAACAATATGAACCAAATATTGCAGTTTGAAAACTGCTGTAGTTTGAAAACTGCTGTAGTTTGAAATTGAAGCTCAAACCTTTACGTACCGCTCCTAGCTTGCTAAACCAGTGTATGAAGATTCCTTCCAAATCAAGGCGGGTCGCGTCAGGTACTCTCCTACAGAAACAGAGCCTGCATTCACAAACACAAGCCTGGATGTTGTTGAAGTCGAAGTTCTACAGTTTGCAGTCGATCGATGAGTGCAGCAAAGGGTACGTATCAAAGCTCGAAATGGCCAGTGGAAGAAGAAGGCTAGGGCCGGGAGAGACTTGAGGACCTGGAGATGAGACAACAAGATAGAGTAATTAGAAAATGAAATCTGTGAGTACGAATGAGATTGTTGAAAAGACTACTACGATAGTGGGAGCTGGAGAGGGACGTACTCATACGTGAGAGTGTACAAGCAAATCGATGGGGTTCCTGTCATGTACAGTACTGTGAAGTCCAAGAGGAGCTTAATTATCTACTTAGCCTCGCTCGGTGCCTGATCAATTACCTGATACCTCACCTTGTTAGTAAGCTTTTTTTTTCCAGAGGGTGAATGAGTGGGTGGGTATGCTAGTCAACATAATGAGCAAATTGTCTAAACACGCTGTATTGATTGACACTTGGATCCAATTGGATGGTTTTGTGAATGGGAATGAAATGAGGTTGTGCACCGCAGGTAAGTGCACCCACAATTGACACCCACAATAGAAACTGAGCATGTTAGTGGCTATTAAAAAACATCAATCATTTTTCCTTGGATCTTATTGTCCAATTAAAGAGGATTCCAACACACTTGAGCATGCATTATTTGGATACTATATGAATAAGTTATGAATTTCTAAAGTAATTTTGTAGGTGTACCAAAAATCAACATTCTAGACTGAGACTCCTGTGCTCTCATGGTTTGGATGTGTATTTGTTTCATGAATATCTAGTTTTTAGTGTTGTTCTTTCGTCCAAATGTAGGTGCCACATTTTAGATGCTACAATAATGATTCTAGGTGCACATATTGATAAATATGTGCACCTAGAATGATTTTATAAATGTTGTCGGTAATTCAAGGAACAATAGCTTCTTGTTGTTGTATGATGAATTTTCTTTTTATTGAGTCTTATTGGAAAGTAATAAAGGATTCTATTGCACTTTATTATTTGAATACCATGTGAATATTAAGTTATGAATTTTCAAAGTTCAAAACATAGGTGCACCATTAATTTTCACTAGGCTTTGGTATTTAGATGGTGCACATAGTCAAGATAATTATTGTCTTCATTCTAGCTAGAATCTAGATGTGATGGTTTTAAGTATCTAAATGTGAATGATGATTTTGGTATCTAACTAGATGTGATGGTTTCAGGTAGTTGACAATTTTGAGTGTGTATACTTTAAGTGCATAATTAATGTAGAACATCACATATAATTATAATATAATTATGACATATTTTTAAAACCAACACCTACAAATTCAATCTATTTAAATATGCACCTACTATTAATAAAAATTTAGAGTGGATATTTTCATATGGTGTCCAATAACTGCATACTAAGAGAATCTAGAATCTTATTTTGCATCCACACAAGATCTAAGGAAAATTTAGATATTTTAATAATAGGAACCAAACTTAAATGCTTATTTTGACAATTTTAGGCATTGTTATCATACTAGCATTGTTTTTATAGTATAATCAGGACATTGCTTCTCTAATTACTCATGATTTTGAATATTGTTAATGTCCAATGAACATTTGTCTATAGTTCCTATACTTAATTTTGTTTGTAATTTATATAAAATTGAAAGACTAGTCCTTTTGCTTTTAATATGTATTTTTGAAACACCACATAAATTCATTATAAATTTCCAATATGATTTATACATGTTTTTTAAAATTCGTTATAAACTTCCAATGCATGGGAACGGTAGTCAGGCCAGCTTGGTTTGTGGTCCAGATGCTTTATATTTATGGAATTGATAAGATTCTTTGAGAGATGCTTAAGATGTATTTTTGAAATAAAATATAGTTTAATTTCCTTTATGACTTCCTTGTCATTATGTCCATTGTATAGTATTCTATCATTGTGATGTTAAAAGAGTCTTGTTTGATTTCATATATCAGTTTTATGTACTTGTGTAAGCATATTAGAATTAAGCTTTGCTTGAAGCATCTATTTGCTGATATTACAAAATTTGCTATGTGGCATATTTTTATCATTTTAACCCTTAAAGGATGGATTGGTGACCAAGGAGATCATCCCTTTGGATATTGTGGGAATCATTGCCTTAAAATATGCTGAAGCACTCATTAGAAGTTAAATTATTGTAGAAGACCCTTCCTTTCTACAAAATGGAATCCTAGGAATCCTAGCCATATTCAGAATTCTTGAAATTTCCACGGACTTAAGTTTGTGTGCACTTTAAATTGAAGTATTGGAGTTTAATGTATCATTTCTTGCCATTACATTTCTAAAAATTGCTTGCATGTAGAAATCTATTTTAGAATATATCAATAGAAGACTAATTCCAAAACTTCTATAATCCGTATTTACAAATTACCTTATTCCACACAGTTATACTTTTACAATTATAGGTTTAGAGTGATGGACCTACAATTATAGGTTTCAAACCTACAATGTTAGGTTTACATCCACAGTCTTAGATCCACCGTTATAGGGTCCTAATTATGAAGACAAAAAAATCATTATATTTTCAAATATTCCATATAAAATTATCATTTTTTTGCACCAAAAGAAAAAAAATCCATAAATTGTGCTTCCACGCTCAAATTTCCCCGCTCTACACTCCAAGCTCCTGTTCTACGCTTGTATACTAGCTTTGCTCCATGGAAAGCTTTGAATCATTTCATTTTGATCAATGAGTAAAGTTATGAAGATTTTTTTGTTTGTGGGTAGGTATGAATTCTCTACTCTAAAATAAACTTTGAAGTCTTTTATCTTGCTCAATTTTCAATATTTTTTGAAAAAAATAAAATCATAGGATGTAGACTGTTTTTTATAACATTGCAACCATTGTCATTGTCATTTTTCATTTCCATAATTTAATCTTTGACAATTCAGTATTTTTAATTATTTTCTACTATTGTTTGCTTACTATTTTTTTCCTATATGTTGTACAATTAAAAATGATGTGAAACTTTTCAAGCATGTGGCCAACTTGTCTAGAAAAAAGAATCCAAAGAAGCACCACCATTTTGGACATTTTTTCATAGAAAAGTGAGCCTGTGAAGTGTAGCTGCCCTGTTTTTTGCAGGGCCAAAAAAACGATTTCAATGAATTTGAATGCTTATATCTTGCAATCCACATAGAGGAAATTTCAAAAAAATTTACTACATGTTTTCAAGTCAGCATACTATAAGTTACTATGGTTACATGTATCAAAAAAAAATTTTGTTCCAAAATTTGGTACTTGTTCAAAAAATGGCAATTTTGGAGCATTTTCGGTAAAAACATAGTCATAGAACTTTAGGTGTTAAAAAAGAATTCCAACCATAAAAAAGTATGTTAAATAAGTAATCAATGTGCGGAAATAATTTTAGCCTATTTGACCGTGCAGATTGAAAGACTATAACACTTGAAGTGAAAAAAAACTTTTTTTTCATTCCTACAGAACAGGGGTCAATCAATTTTGGGTCTTGTTGGAGTACATTTTTTTGTTCAATACAAAGATGAGGATGTTGACCATTCATAAAAAAATGATGTAAGGTTCACTCTTGAAAAATTTTAGAGGCAAATATGGAGTCTAGCTTACTCTAATCACCTTGCAATGCAAAGACACTAAGTAAATTGGCAATATATTAATCAGTTTTTGATGATTTCTTGTGCAATGACAAAAAAAATTATTTAAATCAAAATTACAAAAATTTTGAGACAAACATTTGGAATATGAGGAAAAAGTTTCAAAAAGTTTGATTTCACAAATTGCAAAATAATAGGATTAAAAGTTAGAAGAAAATGTTTTTTCTTGAAATTGCCCAAGCATAGCTAACAAGGTTTGACTCCTCTTAGAATATGATTTGAGGATTAAAACCTATTTTTTTTTTAGAAAATTATATGCCATATTTGATTAGTTACATACATACCAAATTTCAAAAGTTGATGAGCATTTCTGCAAATTAAAGACTCATAAAAGATTCTACATTGCTCGAGCTACCAAAAAAATTCATAAAAGCATAACTTTTGATTTGGGCACCCAATTAGAAAAAAATTCTCATCAAGGGGTACATGTTTACACTTTGTATCAAAATTTTGTGAACCTTTGACCAAAATTGACCTTATAGGAACCTACCCAGATTTTCAATTGTCCGTTCAGTGGACAATTGTTTTTTAAGGAGTTGAGCTCATACCTCAGAGTTGCCTTCTTCCAAGAGGTGCATAAAAATTGGCTCGAGTCCTTTGTCATTCCATCTTGTTGAGGCATTGAAGTTTGTTTTGAAGTTTTCTTTTCTTGCTCACTCCTTTAGTAACAAAGTTTACAAAATAGTTGCAATTCTAATTCACCAACTAAACTATCTCTCTTCTTCTTGTATGTTTATATTTTTTTACCCCTTTCTACTTGATTTCCTATTTGATTTTTTTGGGATATTTTATAATGTCAAAGTATTGACTAAAAGGACACTAATCTTCTTCTATTTGCTCAATGTCTTCAATGGCAACTACTTTCTAAGAGTATTCTAATGGTTCTTCTTTTGATTTTTATTTTCTTTGCTTAGAAAGTCAATTCTTGTAAGGCACCTATTTTGTATCCTAATTGTCTACTCTAATACATGATTTGCCAAAGCAAAATTCTATCCTTTGCACTCCAATTTTAATTTGCATTACTTCAAACCAATTGCTACCCTTAGCACAACAAGCTTCTAATTTTACATAGACTTTTCAATATAATGCCACTGCTTCAACCTAAAATTCTTCTTCTCAGCTAGAGCTTCTAATTTGGTTTTATTTTTTTAGAGTAATCTCAAAGCCTCTAGCAACTAAACAGAGCTTCCTAGCTTGATTTTGATTTTTGAAAGTTGAAAACACCAAAGACTCTAACCGCTAGACAGAGCTCCTAGAATTGAGTCTTTGAAGAGGTCTTTTTTCTTTTTTTGCTTCAAACGTGTTTATCTTAACATTGAAAATTTAAAAATAATATGAAAAATTGATCCACTTAGGGAACCTACAAACTCAAGTTCAAGACCTCTTTCAAAACAATGAGGCAAAAAAAGGCAAACCAATCATTTTGGGTTCCTCCACCCCACCCTGCCAAATAACCTGAGCCGTTGGATTTTCTTCAAGACACCCCTCGGCACTGTTGATCTTATTGAAAAATGGCCCTGCAAATGACGGTGAACGTGGGCCATAGATCAGGTTGAAAAAATGTGAGAGGCTCTAAAAGTTGCCAATGTAGTGCCGGTGATAGGATTTTACACTATGCGTTTCCGCTCTATGTCTCCCCATGAGTTAAATTGTGCATGTTTTGTCTATGCCTAATTCCGCGTTTTGGGGCGGAGAGTTCAGCTGAGTGTGACATTAGTTCGCCTTAGTGTCTCTACTTGGCATTAGTTTTCATGGCTTTTGTCTGCTCTGAGTTCGGATTCGGTCTAAGTTAGACGTCGGAGGTTTTGGGTTTGGTCTGGGAGTCTGCAACTTCAAGTATGATTCGAACATCCATTGATTGCTTTGGTTGGTTAGTTTTAATTTGTATGATTCGCTGAAGCCGATGTCGCTGGACCTGTTGTTTGTCCTTGGGTGCAGGATCCAGAATTTGGATAGCGTGAGGTGAGAGTTTTGTTGAGTGGCATCTCAAGTACCAGCATTTACCCAACACTTGTGAATGAATTGGTGAAATTAGCATCTGCAATTTAGTTGTGCTCTTATGGGCAATTTCATCAAAATGGCGATATTTTTTTTAAATGGCGTGAAAACAGTTCATAATGGCCGTTCTAAATCTATACCTATCCTAGATGGTTTAGAATGGCCATTCTGAAATCTATACCTGTCCTAGATGGTGAAAATGGCACACCGTCAAAGTTGCACTTGGAATACTGTCATTATAATGAAATTGCCCATTTTTACTGCTTGATGAGTACTTGTTTGTAGAGATATAGGGATATTGAGAGGTTTAGAGTTTGCTTTGGTGAGGTTTATAATGTGCTTTTGTGCTTGCTGGAGGTTTTGGGATGCAGGCAATTAGGAAGCTGGACGGATTTTTGTGTGCTTTGCAAACAAAATAATTGACGTTCATTTTGGGGTGCAGATAATCATGTTTGGGTTATGCACTTGCATGCCGACATTACGACTATCAATGCTAGAGAAAGGAGATTCTAGGCGCTAAGATCATCCCAACATCATAGCAGTCAAGGCAACAACGCTAGGAGCTGCAGTGCAAATGAAAATTTGAGAAATTAAGCTGTGATATTAGGATTAAATTAGGATTTAGGGTTGAAGCTACTGAATTTTAGCATTCAAATTTCAAACGCTCATGGATTTTTGTAATGGAAATTTCGAACTTTTTTTTTGTCAAAGTTTTACAACCGATACAAAAGTGACTTGTGTAACCCTTCTAGATGTTTGTAAAAGCTTTGATATGAATATGAAATGACACATATACCCTTTGCAAATTTTTTGCACAAAATTTACAACCAATGAAAAAATGACATGTGTACCCCTTCTATATTTTAAATGTGTTTTTCATGAAAACAAGCATGTTTATCACAATGACAATGACAATGAGCTCAAAAGAGGCAGTAATTGCCTTGTTACTAAGTGGGATTAATTAATCAATTTATATGACACATCTAAAGCATTACATACCTCTCAAATAATACTATTCTAAATAATGTCCCCATAAATATTAAGTATTATATCCCTGCCCTATACATGACACAATATAATAAAAGACTCTAGTTGAGCAAGATGTTGAAAAGAGATTTGAGTTTGTTGCAAGAAAGACCGACCATTTCTTGTGGCATTTTGCAAAAAACTGGATTTTAGACCTTGAATCTTGGAGAGATCACTCCTTGTCATTTAAGGTTAAGTAAGTTCAGAGGGCATTTGTTAAGTTAAGAGGGCCTAAGTTAAGAGGGCATTTGATATGGGGCTATTTACCTTAATTTTTGTAATTAAGATGACCGTATTTTTACATAAAAAAATACAAGGGGCATATTTTCAATACCCTATAGTTTTTGTAAATTCATTCATGCAAATTTTTAAGTGAGGCTATCTTATATATAAAATTTTAAGCATCCAATATTTTCCCACTCCTACCCGTCTTTACAAAAAAATTATTCCCTCTATCACATACATATGTAGGGTATATACTAGCCCTTTGTTTTTACTATTTGAGAAAGTTCTAGGATGGCAATCACTTAAAATTTGGTGAAGCATTCAATTTCTACATTCATCTATCTTCTGGACCAAAAAACACTTTTCAATCATATTCATGCACTTTTTCATCCAAATTTGGTGACTTCATCCACATGTTAAATAGAAATGGTAAATTTCTGGCAAAAAATAGACATTTATTTTGAAATGGTGCAATCTAGCCCCATAGTGCCAAAAAAAAGGGCTAGTATATACCATGAAACCAACAAGTAACAATCAATTGCCATTGACCAAGTGACAATAATTAATCCCTAAAGGCCAATTGTTTGTTGAACAAACAATTAAAAATTCAGGTAGGTTCTTATGAAGTCAATTTTGATTGGATGTTCAAAAAATTTCAACACAAAATGTGAACATATAGTATCTCCTTAGTAAGAAATGTAAATTTTATCCAATTGGATGCCCAAATCAAAATTATGCTTCTCTAAACTTTTTTTGGCAATTTGGGCAATTTGGGCATCTTCTGCAAAATGTTGATCAAATTTTGAAATTTTGCATGCATGTAATTAATAAAATATGGCACACAATTGTCCAAAAAAAATTAATTTTCAATTCACATTCTAAGAAGAGTCAAAATTTATTCCCTATGTTGCAGGGACTTCAAGAAAAAACTTTTTCTTCTAACATCAAGCCATATTATCTTGCAATATGTGAAATCAAAGTTCCTGAAATTTTTCCCACATAGTGTTTTTTTCTAATTTTTTACCATTTGGATTTCAAATAAAAAAAATTTTGTTGCATAAAAAATCATCTAAAAATGACTAGTATACTGCGCTTAACCTCCTTTCATTGTAGATTGATTTGGAGTAAGCTAGACTTAATATTTGCTTTAAAAAAAATTCATGAGTGACCTAACATCATATATTTATGAATGATCAAAATCATCATTTTTTGTTGAGCAAAAATTTTATTCTAAGAGGGCTCAAAGCCTATTGTTACTATTACTTAGGAATGAAAAAGTTTTATTTTCACTTCAAATGTTATAATCTTTCAATCTACGTGGTCAATTAGGCTAAGTTGTTTTGACACATTGCCTTACTTGATTAATGCACTTTTCTATGGTTGGAATTCCAAAACATATATAAATTTTTATTTGAACAATGTATCAAATTTTTTTGTTAAACATGGTTAATTTTTCTTGCTAGAACAATCTCACAGTTGGGATTATTGTAATTCAATTCCATCTAAAAGCTATTAACAATTTAGTTTTTTCTTCAATCTTGAACCGACCTCTACTTAACCATTTTTTAGTGAGTGAAACTAAGTGCTTTTTTTTCTAAATTTTTTGGTAGATTCTCAACTCAACTACTTAACATAAATAAGTAGAAATTCAAAATCAATAGTGCAAAAAATTTGAACTAAAAAGAATCAAAGCCAAAAAATCTAGTCAAACAAGGTGAGAAAAAAGTTGTTTTCTTCACTTTAAATGCATGTATCTTGCAATCTACGCGGTCAAACTTTCTGAAATTTCTTCCACATATTCATACACTAGTCAAGTATAAGATCTTATGGTTGGATATG